>PVHY01002967.1:0-115989 GCA_004024945.1 Uropsilus gracilis | reverse complement strand
GCATCTATGAATCTTAAGGGACTGACACACAGCAACTTCATAAAGACTCTTAGGTACAAAAAAGTTTATCATAAAGAGATATGGGATTGTGGCTTTCTTAAAAGAACTGAAACTTAATATGATCCATGAACACCCTCAGAATATTTAAGAGAATTGTTCTGATAGAAGCTCTGCCAACTTAAACTGAAAAGTAAGAACAACAGTAATTCCCAAAGAACAAAATGGAGCTTTTATCAATAAATTAAAAACGGTGCCTGACTTTTCCTGATTTTTTATAGACCAGTGACTTCCCTTGCCTTCCCTTGCATTTCCTTCTCATTTTCCCAGCTTCAGCTATGAATCAGCTTTCCTGACATCCCATTCCTTCTCTCTTCCGTGATGGCCAGTGGCACCACCATGCCAAAGCATCTTCCATCTTGCACTGAAGCCCCTGGTCATACCGCTGTGAGGGTAAGAAAGCCTTGTAACAGAATTTTATACTTTAGATCCATTTTCTGGCACAGGTGCCCTTGGGCTCCCCATACTGGTTTGTGTCCTTCCCTCCATTGGAAGAACTTCTTTGCCCCTTTGCAGTAAAATGCATTTCCCTGATTTAAATGTTTCATAAAAGGGCCGGGCAGGTTGGCGCATGCCTGTAAGCAGCAGCCTAGGAAGCTGCGGCCAGAGCCAGGGATCGCGGTTCGAATCCCACCTGGGGCATGTAGTGAGACCTAGTTCCAGAAAAATATAACTGGGAGTGGTGTGCGTGCCTGTAATGCCAGCTAACTGGGAGCTGAGACTGAGGATTGCCTGAGTCTGTGGTACCCCGGGCAATGTGAGCCTGAGGTTCCACAGGCAAAAATAGCAAGACCTAGTCTCAAAAAAAAAAGTTTCATAGAAGAAAATTCTTTTATCAAAAACAGAGGCATATAAAAATGGTGGCACTCAAATCAGACATTGCATAGGACCTATTTTACTACTTATCCCTGTGGTCTGGCATCTCCATGGACCAGTCATTTAGCAGTTGCCAACCCTGGCTCCCCCACCCCCAGCCCACATGTTGCCACTGTACTCCTAGGACGTCCTTGTTAGCATTGTCCCAGTCATTGCACAGATGCAGAGAAAAAGCAGGAAAAAATATCCATCACCCAGGAAAACATTTCAGAGACTTTTCATAGAAGAAAATGTGAGTTGACTGAATTCTGAATTGCAGTTTTCCCTGTGATCATCCTAACCAGAAAGTACACATTTTCTTAAAATGAAAGAACAGAAGAAAGTTGTCTGAAATGTACCACATGTGTTTTTTCCTTTCCTTAGGGAAAACCTGTTCGACTTTGGTTTCACCACTCATAAATTATCAAGTTATTTCTCACTTATGGCATAAATATCAGTCTGGTTCGTATATGCACCCACACATCAGCTGAGACTAAAGAGAGCTAAATTTACAAAACATTAAATCAATAAGCATGTGTGAATGGGTAAACAGCGTGATATCCTTAACTTAATAAGGCCACAGCATTACTGTTAATCATC
This sequence comes from Uropsilus gracilis, assembly GCA_004024945.1. NCBI lineage: Eukaryota > Metazoa > Chordata > Mammalia > Eulipotyphla > Talpidae > Uropsilus > Uropsilus gracilis. The sequence goes on along the minus strand of PVHY01002967.1, from coordinate 114,477 downwards.
TGTTTTGCAACTTCTGAAGTTTTTTCCTTCTAATTTTATAGTGTTGCTAGAAGCCTAGATGAGTGAAGGTCCTTCTATCAGAAGAGAACAATATACCTCAAAATAGAGTATGAGAAATATTCTTAAAGAGATGAAGCCATGATACAATCCAAGTACAGCAATCATTGCAAGATGCTGTATTATAAGGAAGGAATAACAACTATAGTATATTTCCCTCATTTACACAAATAAGAACCTTGGAACAGCTAGGGCTGCCAGATGTTTCTCAGAAAAGTAACAATTATTCCAGATGGAGAATGGGGGACAGATTAGGAAAAAAATAATAAAAATAACCTTTTTCTCCTTTTTCTGGTCAAAGGCTACCCCCCAAATTTGTCTTCAAATTCACAAGAGTAGATTGAAAATCTCCTCACATCAAAAACATGTCTTTCTATAGAGAAGTGCCCACCCCACCATAAGCTTTCCATCTATATTACTGAGCAAATGTAAGAGACTTGTTTGGAGTATTATTTACCAATGCCCAGAATTTTCCAAGGGCACTGTACTGGAGGGAACCGCTAGTAGATGAGATATTTCATATGGTGAAATTAATACAAATTGGTAAAAACTACAATACAAAAGAGTCCTGTGTACATGCAAAGAAGAATGATAGTATGAAGATAGCCTAACTAACTGCCAATCAAAACCCAGAGGGGCTTTGGATTTGCAGTTGGCAGGGGTGCAATATGGGATTGAGGTGGAATATGGAAAGCATGACATTAATTGGAAGTCTGTGTAAACACAAAGAGCTTCATGAAAAGAATTAGAGCAGCCGCGTGGGCCCTGCTCTCTCCACTTATTTGCCCACATATAGACCAAATTTCCACCATTTATTCTAAAATAAATCTTAAATATTGATGCCCAGCACTCTCTACCACTATACTGTGTTTACTATATATAAACACAGCTTTCTATATAGGCACACAATGAAAAAAAATATATACACACCTGCTAATACTTGTGCAGGAGAAATCTATATCTGCTATCCAGAAAAAGCAATCTAGTCCATTTTTACATGTGGACAGACAAAAAAATTAAATCACATGAAGAAAAACGGAATCATGAATAGAAAGTCCTAAATAAAGTGAATCTCTATCCCCAATAAGTAGAGGACAATTTAGGTAAGAGAAGAATTTAGAGAAAGAAGACTAAAATAATATTTTTAAAAACATCCAAGGATGTATTTTTAGTTGTATGTATTTTAAATCTATGAAATATCTTTGAAAAAGTCAAAAGAAGTAATAGGAAGCTATAAGAGAGAACTCCAAGAGAAATCTTACATGTTATTATACATGTTTTAAATTTATTACCATTTATAAATCAAAATATTGATAAATATAATTAATTAAAATATGGTAATAGTCATAAAATAAATGCAAAATAATAAAGAAAAGGAACAATCAGAGAACAAGAAAAAGCTCTTGGAAAATAAAAATATTATCAATGAAAGAAGAATTGGAATAACAGCAATTAGACAAAGAGACAGCAAATCTTACTAGTATGAATGCCATGACAATTAAATGGAATGAAAAGACAGCGATATTATCAAAAAATAATAGAATAAAATATGATACCTTTAAGACTTTTCAAGACTCTGTTGTTGGGTTGGTGAATTTGTAGCCTGAGCAGGGATACCTTCCTCCATACCAAGCTTTGAACCCAGAAAAAAAATGGCAAAAAAAAAGATAAAATTTATCAATTTTATTGCTGATTAATACTAAGTTATGGATATAACTGAGGTGTGTGACAAGAGAGACATTCCTCATGCCAAATCCCAGAATTTGACCAATGTATTTCCTTATCACAAGCAGCACAGAAAAACTGTGACCTCCCTCTGTAATGGCAGAGTCTTTACCACTAACTTTACCTTTGGTTCATATTTTTTGCAACTAAGCAAATCTCAAAATGAAAAGAGTTGAAGGAGGGACTAAGTTACTGAGGGACAGTCCTTATTCCTGCAGTCACTCAGCAGATAAATTCTTTTTTCCTGAGTACGAAAAAGGGATGATGGAATCCATTAATGTGCGATGGATGTCCCTCCACAAGGACAGAAACTTCTGAAAGAGGAACTACAAACCCAGTCAGTCCCCTTGCAGGCTAGTAAAATTACTGATTCCCTATTCATTGTGTGTCTTCCCTACACAGAAAGGCAAGAATCTCCTTTTGTCTGACACAATAGTAACATTATTGAAAAGACACACACACACACACACACACACAAATTCAGTGGATAATGGGAAAACATTTTGAGATATCTGTTAAATAGTGATTTTTCCATCTAGAGTAGGCATAGAAAGTTGACATCTAACAGAATAAGATTTCCTTTGATGAATTACAGGCAGTATTCTTACATACACCCATTCTTTTACAACCCTTACCATGCCATTATTAATTCTGGGTCATCAAACATAGTTTATGGCCAAAGACTTCTGGTAGACAATTATTTTATTGTTCTTTACCTGTTGTTGCTAGGAAAATGTGACAGAGCCTTCTCAAATAACAATGAGATTTTCTCAAATAAAAGTCACTCCTTTTGGGCTAATTGCTTATGAGAGTAATGAGTTAAAAGCCTGGGTCCCTCTGTTCTTTTCACCTGGTCACCTTATCCATGTTGCATTTGAATCCCAGCCCTAAAAGATGGATTAAGGAAGGTAGCACAGGCTACTAGAGTTGGATGTTCTTCCAGCCTACTTATAAGACTGTTTACAATTTATTTTTCATATTGCTCAATATAATTAAGGTATAGACTAATATTTAAGAAAAAGTGCCCAAGGAACCTTAAAGTCACCATAATGTTCACGGGCAATACTATGAAAATTGAATAGCCACAAAACTTTTGAACCTCTTTGATAAGAAAACTTCTTTCCTGATTTATGTCCAATTTGTGGTGAAAATGAGGTTTGTTCTTGATGGTGAGAAATCGTAAAGTCATCTGATATTTGTGGCTGTATTATTCAGAGTAGTTAATTACAACAGACAACCTTGAATTCTCAGGGGTTTTGCACAATAAAAGTTTATTTCTCACTCTCATTGCAGCCAAATATTGTGCAGGCAACTCTCCATTATCTATGGGTTATGTGAATGCTCCCTAAGGTTGCCTCTACTGAGGAAGAGAGTAATGGAGAAATCATTCCAGCTCCTATTTCCCTCTACCTGGAAAAGTCAATCCAATTGGGCATTTTAGTCTTAAAGCTCTAATATAACTATAAAGATAATTGGGAAACACCTGATAAAGATCGAGCCTGCTCTTTTTATAAAAAGAACCCCCCCAAAAAAAAGTAAAAAAAAAAATTAAAAATACCCAAAGAATGCTATATGTGGCACAATTTTTAAAGGCACCATGATAGAGAGAACACATCTTAAGTAGGGTCTTTGTCATTGTTTCTAGCTCTTAGGTGATCTTTTAAATCAATAGTGGTTTGTTTTAGCTAAGTACTCCTATTGTGTTCATAATCTATATTTTGTATCCTTAAGTCTAGAAGCAGAGTAGGTATTCACATGTTTAAATTAACTTTCAGATATTGCGGACAATACTCTTTTTTTTTTTAAACTTTGCTAAACCTGTGAGTAAAAGCTGATTTTCATGGATAACATGCTTATTTGTAATAGTTCTTTAATTTCTGAGCCTCATTACCTAGCACTCTCATATCAATTTCAGTTTAGTCAGATGGGATTGGGAGGTCATTGATACTGTCCCTTAAATGATGATCCAACATTATCTAAGAAATCTTTTAAGATCCCCGGGTAGAGACAGATGGTATAGTTCAGCAGTAAAATTATCAGTCTCACCAGACTGTTGATCTTATATGTGAATCATAAATCTTCAGACAATGACTGATGCTTGTTGAACATTCTCCCACAAACTCATCAAATGTGCGGCCAAAGGTTCTACCACTGAGCTATGCCCCCACTACTACAAACTCATCAGATATGCTTGTTGTAAATGCAGCCAGAGAACTGAGTGTCCTGCTATGGCAATTATGAATTACATAGGCATTGGAAGCAAGATACATTCATGTAAAACATAGTGTTTGATTTGCTTTAATATAGAAGAAAGTTTCTCAGCTTAGAAAGCCTAAGAAGTGATTTGACATCCCAAGTGTTTGAGTTTAAATTCATTTGCTAAAGAGTAGAATTTGAAGGTGAATATTTTTTAATATCTGAAAGAGCAAGTTTATTATATGTTGTTTTTTGTTTGTTTGTTTGTTTTTCAAAAAGAAAAGGGGAGAGAAAGACTCTAGTACTGACACTGCTAAGGGAAAAGATTTGTGAAAACAAGTACCAGCATAGTCACAGGTGGAAGGAGAGCTGCATCTTTGAAAGGTGTAGTTTTAAGAAAGAGATGCCGCATGGACAGAGGTGGGCAGTCTTGGGACAGAGCTGTTGAAGGTGAAATTGTATGGAGTACTGTTTTCCAATATCTCAGGGGCAGTTATCCCTTATCTGCTGTGAAGAAAGACTGAATTTATTAAAAGTCAAGAAAACAGTGTATGACCAGATGTTCAGCAAGAATGTTTATTATTTCAGAAACACTCTAGCTACTCTCATCTTTCTTTACTAAGAAATGCACAGGGGTTAAAAATACTAAGAGTGAATCTGTATCTTTCATATACATACATGTATATGTGAAATCACTTTTACTTTATTATGTATGTCTCTGTGTGTATGATATATCTTTTGCTCTGTTTTATAGATGTTGTAGATAATGTCTCCTCACTCATTCAAATACAAATATTTAAATATGTACAAAAGGAAATTCACTATGAGAATCTAATCTGATAGGCATCATATCAGCATTTTTTATTTATGTTTTTTATTTTATTTTTATTTATTATAAAATACATATAAATTAATATTAATTATATTTATTTATTGACTTAATATGATTTAATATTTATTTTTGTATTTATTAACTTATATTTTATTATGATTGTAATAATCCAATCAGTTAATAATCTATTAAGTCAATCAAATAGATTGATAAACTCTCCTCTATTAAATTGTATTCAGTAATGTAAGCTTTTCCTTACATAATATTACATATTACATAACTTTCATTTTTTACTTCTTTTATCAGAGGAAGTACACTCCATAAAGGCGAAGTATTGTCTTCTTTGTTCATCCCTTATTTGTAGCATTTGGAACTATGCATGGCCTATAGAAAACATGCCAATAAATTAGATAACCTAAATAAAATAGAGAAATCCTAGGGAAACAAACTATTGAAAACTATTAAAAAATAAATAGGAAATCTGTAATTGACATATATAACAAATACATTCAGAAAGTAGAGATTGAATCAGTAATCTGAAAATTCCCCACCAGAAAATGTCCAGGATATTGACCAGTGAATTCCACTAAATATTCAAAGATGAATTAACACCAGTCCTTCACAAACTTTCAACCTGGGGAAAAAGAGGGGGAATGCTTCCTAATTTACTGTATCAATACTAGCTGATAATTAAAATAGACCACAATGGAAACGATAGGCCTATATCTCTTTTGAATATAGATGTATCAAAAATCATTTTCATTACTAGTAGATCAAATGCATACAAAAAGGTTTTACAATGTGAAAAAGGTGGTATTTATCCTAGGAAATGTGAGCTGGTTCAGCATTCAAAAATGAAAAAGTATAATACCACATTTTAAAAAAATACCACATCATAAACTGAAGGACAAAAACCACACGGTCATCTCTGCAGATACAGAAAAAAACATTCAACAAATTCGAACAACATTCATAACCCACACACATAGACACACACATAGAATAGAGGGCAACTTCTTCAACCAGATAAAAGGCATCTACAAAAACCCTCAGCTAATATTTTGCATACTAAGCTAGAGATGCCTTAAGTAATAAAATATTGTGGGAAGATTATTTCTTTCCATTCTTCTTTCACCCTTCTGGTATCTGGGTCTACCCAATGCTTGGAGAAAGAATAGAAGAAAATAGAAAGGACCTCTTTCTAATGTAACCGAAGGGAGGGAGACAGATGCTAATATAGCAGACTGGATGCAGGGGATCTCAGAAGGAAATTCACCTTTGAAATATGAAATGTCAGAATAGTTGCTGGATTTTTTTTTTGTGTCAAGCCAGATATTATGGTTCTTCCTTTCTTATTTATTTCTATTTGAAGCTTCATTTCTTTTCAGTATAAGGAATAAGTTGGATGGTGTTTAGAACAACTTACAACCATTAGCAGAGGTAATTTGTAAGATGAGGGCTATACCTCGAGGCTGGGTGGAGAAATGGTTATAGAAGCTGAGGTACATTTGAAGGAGACAAGAAAAGACACAGGAAGAATGCTTTCTGATAACTGAAGTCACTGGGGCCACCTGCAAGTCTATGAATAAGTTCTGCGTTTGAAAGTGGTCAAGGATCACCCAAATACACAGTCAGTTGTAAACCTTTGCTAACACAAGGGCCCTCAGTGGGTTGGCATATTATTTAACTCTGGGGTAAAAACATTCACTGGAACTTTAGTGTAAGAAATAGGTAGATTACTCTTGTCATCACTCTCAGATCACCTGGGAGCTCTTTAATTCTTCTAGTCTGAGAGGGGAAAATGAAGAGAGTCATGAGCAGGCTCTCTTCCTAGACCAGGGGCCTGCTTTCTTGGCTTCAATAGTATAAATTCACCTCAGAGATGAAAGTTAAAATTACCTCTTCCAGTTTGTGTTATCCAGTAGTGGTTACACATACAAATTCACAACACTCACACCACATTACACAAAATTTCCACTTATTGGGGATCACTTTCATGGGTTGTTTAGTGAGGTTATCATAATAAACAGTTATGTTTAGGGTAGCAATGAGAGTAATTTTTAATTAGGGTAAGAGAAAGAGATTGAGTTAAGAATGAATATCTTAACAATAGAAAAAATATTCAGTAATTTTATAAAAATAACAAATACAGCTCCACTTGATAAATATCCCAGAGAAAAAGAAAGAACGATGAATCTTTGACTCTGTCATGTTTCCCTTTCTTAAAGGAATAAATCTCCAAAATGTTGTTGTAGCCATCTAGTGGGAATTGTGTGCTAATAATCACAATTAAAGAGGTTTAAATTCCTATCCAAATCAATAAAGAACCAAAATTGTTGTCCTCCCATCTCAAAATTTGTAAAAAATTTCTTTTTTGAGTTACTCAATAATTCAAGTGTATTCAGGAACCCAACTCTCGCTTATTTTCATCAGATGATGCAAAATCACTCTAGTCCAAAATAATTTAGCATTGGCAGGTCCAGGGTTCTTTCATTGTTATGTTTTAATGTTCAGAAAAATGCTTTGAAGCATATTGTAAGATAAATACATCTTTCGAGTGTCAGAATTCATATGCCTGCATCTCTTTCGAGTCCCTTACCTGTCATTATATGAAACTTTTATGACTTTTTGCACACAAAGGCCAGAAACAAACATAAGGTGAAAAAAAGAAAATAGTTCAGTAAGTAACAAATCAGCAATTTAAGCTCAGTTGAGGAATTCAGCATCTAGGCCCCAGACTGCTGAGAAGGTGGGATTCAGATGGAGTTGACCGTGCTGAGGTAGAGAGATGAGCTTTAAGTGCCCTGGTGTCCTGCTGTTAGTGTAATAACCCTCATTCAAGTGCTGCCCGAGTCGCAGAGTTGCACATCAGTCATTTAATCTGCTTAACTCTGTTTCTTTTCTTTTTTTTAAAGGAACATTTTTAGTCTATTTTTTAAGTTGTGACAGACTTCTTATTGTTTTTCTTATTTAAAAAAAAAAATGAAGTAACAGTGTTTTTGAAAACAGGATCGCAACCTCCCCATTCATTTCACCATTCCACACTGGCCTCAGAGGCACCCATAGTTCTCCATCATATTGCTCCCTGCCTATTTCCACTGCCCCTCCTGCTCCCTGACTTGGAGTCTCAATGCTGTAATTCTGTATTTTACCTGCAAAATGAGCCTACTAATATAGGTCTCTCCTTTGACATGCAATTTTGCTATACATTGTTGCTAATGAAAAACAATTAGAAAAGGCAATGACATCTGTAAATTGTCATTTAAATTTTCTGTAATAAAGATGACACACTGCAGACAAAAAGAGGAGAATTTTGGTTTCTCCTTAACAATAATAATAATCTACATTCACAGATGGTTTTATAATGTGCCAGGAATTATTTAAAATATTTTACTTATTTAGCCACATTTAATCTTTTTTAGAAACCCCACGGGCTTGGTATTTCATCTATTGAATGCAGTGAATAATAATTCTGCATCTACAAAATGCAGAGAATAATAATTCTACATCACAGGATTGTTAGAAAAGCCCAGGCATAGATGAAAACTCAGTTGATGTTAGCTGTCAATGTTTGATTCACAATCTACTCTTTTTTGCTCCTTAAAATTCAGGCATTTGCTTTTTTCCTGGTAGCTGTTCTCTCCCTGTGATATCTACAATAATCTATAATAATAGTAGATTCTGTCCATGTTCTCTAATAAAATTGTTAGAATTTAAAAGGTTAGGTGCATTTTGGACAACAAAATACCTCACTTAATTGGGTATCTCTATTACTTTTTCATTGCCCTTTACCTGAGTTTTTGTCATGCTTGCTGTGATAAGCATGGTAAGTCTCATATTTGAGTACTACATTTAAATTTACAAAGTAATTTCAAATGTGTATTTGGAGTTAAGCTTTTAGGTCTTTAGGTAGAGAGTCCCAGCTGACCTGAGTTCTAGTAGACTGAGTTCTAGTACACATTTGCATACCTGGTAAGACAAGAAACCACATCTACCAACATTATAATCTCCACTCTGGTTTCTGATAACCCTTCACAGTAAGTCAAAAGCAGTCACTCTTAAAGTGGTGGTTCAACAGTCTCCACCCTCTTTAATTTTCCCTCTTTCTCTCTGCCAATTTTGTTTTTCTCCATTCCCTGTTCCTTTTCTCTGTTATCTCTTTTTTCCCCCTGTATTTCTTTATTATCAACACAGGGTGGCAAACTGGGCAATGGCATTCAGCCTACTGGAGTGTAGGCACCCAGCTCTACAAGCAAGCCTTGGGTCTTTTTCAAGGTAAAAATGCCTATTTATTATGTATTTTCTGACTATCTCACACCGTTTTCATAAATTTTACCATCGTCATAAGGTTTCTATCTTTTTTAAAATGTGCTACTAAAATTTTTTGGGTATTGTACTGAACCCCACTTTTCCACAAAACCCATTTAATGACATGAATTTTAATAGAGTAGTGATATTTAGGAACACATACATGATGTTATAGCCGAACTGACAGTTTCAATAACTGTCTCCTTTATGAGGTTACGGATTGAGTTTATGTATACCAGAAACTTAGGATAACATTTGGAGGTAGTGTTAAATTAGTAATGACCAATTTAACTGCTCAGCACCTTCTGTTATGAGTTGATGAGGAAATGAGAAAACACTGACTCTTCCTTTCTCTCTAAACCAGTGACTCACAGACTGAAGGCAGTAATTGAAAACTAAGTGTAAAGTCTTAAGTATCACTCAAATTTGAATACACAATTAAAGCTTTCCAGTTATGGTAAATTGTGTCAGATGGAAGGGTTCTAAGGTTTTTAACAGTTTTGGGGTTATAAATTTATAGCCAGAAGGCAGATATCTAGCTTATCCAGATGCTTCTCTAAGTTTTAAGCACCTTTCCATCTTTGTGCCTGAAGGAAGAATCAGGGCAACATGGAGTCATTGGCAGATAAATAGGCCTAAAGGGCAGAGAGATTTTATTTAATATACTCCATCACATGATAATCTTTCAGTAGCAATTCCCTCAACCCCCATGGATAGAGCTTAATGGTATAAGCATGCATCCCTATCTAAGAAAAAAAAAATGTTTTTGTTTGTGATGAAATATACTCAAGAACCACTTAAACTTCCCCCAAACTCTTTTTTTTTTTTTTTTTTTGAGACTAGATCTCACTACATTGCCTGTGGAACCACAGGCTCATGGTGCCCAGGGTACCACAGACTCAAGCAATCCCCAGCCTCAGCTTCCCAGGTATCTGGGATTACAGTTGTGTGCCACCATGCCCAGCTATATATTTTTGGAACTCGGTCTCACTACATGCCCCAGAAGGGACTCAAACTGCAATCCCTGGCCCCGGCCATGGCTTCCTAGGCTGCCGCTTACAGGCATGCACCACCGTGCCCAGCCTCCCCAAACTCTTTTAATAGCCCCTTTAATGGAGGATAAATATTAAAATAATAGATATGGACAGTACATACATTGTATCCATCATTTGACATTTAGGTTATTATTCACTCTATAAATGCTGATGACCAAAATTTTACCTTATGTTGCATACTTCCAGCTTGCCAGCTCTACAAGTACACGGTTTTCTCTTTGTGCTTTTTCGTTTTTTAAAAGATGGTTGAGAGGATGATAGATTAATTAATTTTACTCATATCACTTCTTTGGGGAAAGAAGAGCCAGTAAAAAATGGGTTCATTCTGATTGGTTTGTGTTTTTATTTCTCACCCTGCATGATATTAAAATAATAGCAAGTTTTTATAAGAAAGTGGTTCTCAAAGTCTGTTTTATAGACTCTGAGAGTCTAGAACCATTTTAGAAAGTCTACAAATATTGAGATACAAATATTGAGATGTTATTTGCTTTTTTTCTCACAACATTGTACTTTCTAGTATAAAAACAAGCTGTGTTTACCAAATTATACTAATAGTCATTGTATTCCACACGAGTATGCACTTGCAGTTAAACTGACTGAGACTGACTTACTGACTGATTATAGCTTCAATCAAGAATGCCCTCAATGAAACAGTGTAGATTGTTAATTGTATGACATCTTGGTCTTTGAGACCAAGATGTGTGTTAATCTGTGTGATAATATGGGAAGTGTTCATAGAGTACCAAAGTCCAGTGGTTGAGTCATGAACTAAACTCACTGCTTTTTTTCATGGAAAATTATTCTAACTGGACATGAGCAAAGGACATAAGAAATATGCCCCTTTGGACTGAAGAAATGAAACAGGCAACCTTGGTTTCTAACTATAGATATTTGTTGCCATTGATAAGCTTAAAGCTTCCAGAGGAAAAATAGGATTTTGGAAAGTTCGTATCTGCTATCATTAGCTTGGCATTTTCTCAGTACTTAACGATTTTTCTGATAATACTTGTGATATTAATGAGTGATTTTTAATACTGTATAGTGAAATGAATCAAAATTTGGAAAATCTGCATGATTCAGTAAAACAATACTTTTCATGACATAAGTTTTAGTGATTCCTTTAAGTATTCATCCCTAACAGCAAGGAGGTACACTATAGTGGTAATACCTGATTGGGGTATGCAAATATTGCCTCAATTAAAAATAAATAAGGTTAATTGACTAATAAAAAGAAACAACATTTTCCAAATAATTAACATATGATGTTACAAAATCAAATGGGTTAAAAAGAACATCAGAAATACAAGTGAGACCAATTGGATTTTAATGTGACAGAGTATGAAAAGGTCATTGAAAGAGTCTCACTTGTTGAGCTTTGCTGTAGTGTCAAAGAATAGCCACAATTATATAAGACATTTATAAAGAAGTTCCTTCTCTTCCAACTGAAAATCTGTTTGAAGCTACATTTTATGGGTTAATTTCAAATCCAGAGCAACATATTGCAATAGATCAAATGCAAAAGCAAATATGAAAACCTACTTCTATTCTATTAAGCTAGACACTAGAGAGATTTGAAAAAAATGTAAAAATATTCCATTTTTTCACTAATTCTTTTTGTTTCAAAAAGTATAGTTATTTTTTATAACTAATGTGTTATTATGTTAACGTAATAGATTTATTATTTGTTCAATGAATTTATAAGCAAATAGTCTTAAAATATGTCCATTTAAAATTTGAGTAAAATACATATTGATAGATACGAACTACCAAAATAAAATCTTTTGTGGATTCTCAGTATTTCTTAAAATTTAAAATGGTTCCTGAAGTTCAAAAGCTTGAGACTTACTTAGAATTATGCTGAACTGGATCTAAATATATGATTACTGGTTCATGAGCCAGCCTCAGAATCATTAAAAATAATATGTAAATGTGTATAAAAATGAATATTTCTGAACCCCTTCCCACATAATTCAAATGGACTTTTATACAGTGGGTATGGGAAAACTTCCATGCCTGGAAACTTCACAGTCCTTCTGATGTACAGCAAGGCTACACTGGTGAAGGGTCCTGGATTTAATGTCCAGAATGGCTAAAATTATTAAGTGATCTTGGGTCATTTTTGTTAGTTGCTGGGAACCTGTTTTTGATGTGGTAAATTGGACCCATGGGCTCACCACAATAAAAAACCTACTCAAGGAGCCTCTTTAAAAACATCCCACATGTTGCCTTTTCTTAAATTGCATGTGTTAAATGACTAAAGTACATGTTGCAAAAGTGGTGCCTTCACTTTAAAATAGTTTTAAAAGTAGTCTTTTAAAAGATTTTTTAAAAGTAGTCTGCTGGGTCCATTATCCACCAATTTAAAAAAACTCACCGTGGGCATTCTTGTCATTAGTGCATATTAGCTGGTTTCTGACCCAAAGTACATTTTCCCGCCCAGAAAAAATAAAAATGAAAAAAGCAAGCAAAAGGAATGAGTGAAAAAAAAAAAGATAAATGTAGACTACAAAAACAAAAACAAAAATCAAACCACTAGCTATAAAACTCAAATATAAAATGAATCAGAGGTGTCAAGTGTACTTGAAAATGGAAAGCTTTTTGAAATGAGAGATGATCCTCCCTGCCTGGGGGCTGTACCAAGTTTTGCTAACCCCCAAAGTCCAAAGTTCCAATTTCTTAAACCTCCTGAAGGCAAGGGCTAATCCAGAGTTCATAAAGCTCACATGGAAGCAGTCTTTTAAGAGCTTTAAAAGTTAAAAGTAAAAGCTTTTAATCTCTTGCTTACACAAATATCTATCCAAGGAGCTTCACAAAGGTAGCATTCTCTCTACTCTTCTTGGAAAATGTGGGCCTGCCACTTTCCTGTGTTCCCTTCTAAACAGAGATCCAAGCCATCCAATAGCTCTTGATGAGAGATTCATTACACATCTCCCTTTGTGCCCCATGTATTGGTTCATCATTTCAAAGCAAGATGTTTCCCCGCACAGTAGTGGTCCCTCAAGTTCCTACTCTGTTACTAGGGAATGTTAGATATTAAAGGGCCACGTTTATTGATGATTTACATGTCAGGTACTGAGCTCAACAACACTACCAACAATTCTATTGAGGCTGATAATATACCATTAAATCTGTTTACACATGAAGAAACTGAGGCATAGAGAGATTATGTACTTTCATACATAAATTTTGTACATGTACCTCCCAGCTAGTGAACAGTAGCATAGGATTCAATTATATGATTGGAGTCCAGGACTTGGTCGCTGAGTAATTTACCCTATCTATTTCCTTACAAAAAGAGCTGAGAGGTGGAATCACCATCCTTGGGGTGAGAGAAATGAAAAGAAGGAACCCCTCAAAAAAAACCCTGTAAGACCAATAATACCTACAGAGATCTCTTTTAATATTTAATAAAACCTCTAGATTTTAATAAAAATCTCACTTACATTAAACTTGTTTTAATACTTAGTGTAATTTCTTGGCCATTTTATGGCAAATGGTAGGACAGCTGCTAATTTCAAGATTATGACAGCCAAAGATTTCTCACCTCATCTCCCTCCAGTTTTTTTTTTTTTTGCCATATTCAATGGTTGGAATTTAGAGCAAAGTCATAAGTAGGAATTTTGTATTGTGTCCTAGTTCTATATACAAATAACACTGACCTGTGAACTGGTTCTATATTTTTTCTTTGTGCCTGCAGCACCGGGTCTAAAAAATACTAGCTTACATTGTACCTGAAAGAAATGGAGGTTCAAAGAAGCATTTATGTCTCAATTCATTGTCAGGATTGTTGATGAATGTTCTAGAATGATGGCTTCTGATTTTTTCCTACCCTCCTACCCAAACCTAGGCAAAAATCCTTGTTATTAGCTAACCCCATCATTCTTTTTCATGTGTCCTCCAGCTCTTCCCCCGTGGAGTCCTTTTTTATATCTCCTACTCTTAGCATTGACTTTTGTTTTTAGTCTTAAACTTACTTAAATCATTTGGGAGTTGTATGATCATTGACTTGAGCTCTACAGAGTGAATGTGCTTTAAAATTCTAAAGAAATAGCTTCGTTGCTCAAGGGAATGTCAACAGACAAGGGGAAGGAAAAAAACTCTGATATTCTAGAAAGTTTGTATTAGTTTCTAGGTTTTTTTTTCATATTTTTATTACTATTAAACTTCATTTTAGTGCAATGAAGGAATCTTTTGAGAGTTGCCAGTCTGATTTATAAGACAGTTGCATTATAGAGAATATTAGGAGAGAAGGTCTTTTACTTACTATCAAATCCTCAGAGTAATTATTAAGGTTTGCCTTTTTGGCATGGGTATGGTGCTCAGCAGCATTCTGTCTAAAATATTTGCACAGTTGTAACTTAATTTATTTACTAAAGTAATATTTATATGCTTTCTCATACATTATTATGCTTGCCTTCACAGCAAATGCTGTTCAGTAGGCATCATTGACAGTACTGAGGATGTTAAAGAACTTGTTTGAAGTCAGGCAGTAAATAAAAAGAGGAGCCAGGTCCTCTTTTCTTTCCATCAGTAATCATAAACATCATTAAATTTGCATTTAACAAACATGCTGTCGCTCAAGGAGCATTTACCTAACACCTTTTAAACTAGATCACCAAAGAAAACATTTAAAGAGGTAATAGGATCTCAGCCTGAAATTCCCTCTTGAAGAAAACAGACCTTAAATCAACCTCAGTTATAAGGTATGCATACAAAAGGAGACAGAACTTTAGAATGTGAGCTGAATATTTATTTAAAGGTGATAAGGAGAACTTGCTGTTTCATGGCATACTACTGTGAATTACTTTGCACTGTGACTATTCACCTTCTATCTACTTTCCTTTGTCAATTGACCTTAAACAGTACTGTTTGTTTAGGTTCTAAACTTTAGATGAAGTTATATCATTAATCTCTAAAGGAAAAAGAGAAATTTGGCCCAATTCTATCCCAAATTAGAGCAAATTCCAAATAGGTTGAATGCAAAGTACATTTTAAATAATTTGGAATTCAGTTCCATTCTAAGTGACAAGTCTGTAGTACATTACTTACAGGTCTACATGTAAAATTATCTTTCAAATCTTTCTTAATCCAATCATTGCCCTTGTTAACAATGACCATACTCCTGACATTTTATTTATTTTTTAATTTTTTTGGGAGACTAGGTCTTGCTATGTTGCCTGGGGTACTGCAGACTCAAGTTGCCACTGCGGACTCAGGCAATTCCCAGTCTCAGCCTCCCAGGTAGCTGGGATTACAGGTACCCTCTACCGTGCCCAGCTGCTTTTTGGAGACCAGGTCACACTATGTTGCCTGGAGTAGTTTCAAACCTGGGAATTCAAGTGATTCTAAGCCTCTTATCTCTCAGCTCTTGGACAACAGGCGTGTGCCACCATGCCTGGCTTCCTGACATTTTATCTTAAACAGTTTGGAGGCATAGTCATTTGACCAATTAAATAAAGTTTTAACTTGCATTTTTCTAATAAAAAGAGATGATTAGCTTCTTTTCATATATCTGTTGGTCATCTGTATGTCTTCTTTGGAAGAATGTCTGCTCATGTTATCTTCTAATTTTTAATGGATTTTGTTAATTGCTGAGTTTTTTGTATATTTTGGATATTAATGCCTTGTCTGATGTATGATGTACAAATATCTTTTCCCATTCAGTGGATGTCTTTTCATTTTGATGCAAGTACTTTTTTTAATGTGCAGAAGCCTTTTCATTTTATGTAGTCCTATTGGTATATTTTTGGTAAGCATCCGATTAATACTACTGAAAATGAAAACAAATGAAACAATAATTAATTTTTATTTCCCCCCTAATGAATTTTTAATCTTATTGATTTCTAAGCTTAAAAATATTACATAAGTAGACATTCTTGGATGGCACACTTCCAAGGAATATTCTATCAGCTTATCTGTGAGTAGAAATGGAATGTGTCTGTTCAGGTTCAGTTTCTTGTTGGGTTCTTTAGATTTCTACACAAGAAACTCAAGGGTCTGTATTCAACCAGCAACAGAAGATTGTTGAATTCAGGTATTTGACTTCTCTGAATTCCCCATAGCTTGACTTCCCTCTAATTAAAAATATGCCCTCCAGTCAAACCACATCATCATGGTTATGTTACCCAGTTGGTCATTGGTGTGATGTCTTACAATATTTTCAAGATCCGTATCCTTTCTTGTAGAAGTGAAAAGTCATTATTAATTTCATTCTCTCTTCTTTTTATTGCCCCCTCCCATGAGAAATAAATGTCTTCTAGTATGAAGATTGGTAATCTTTGAGCAATTTATTTTTAAAATTAGCAAGATTATAAAATATGCTTCTATAAAGAAAGTGTACTTCTTGAAAGAGGGAACTTGAGGAATATTTCTAAGAATATTCCTTAAGTCTAAGACTTAAGTCTGGCGTTTTATTATATGGCATTCTAAAAGCAAGTTAATGTAAACATATTTTGAATCAATTGTATCTTATAATTAAAAACTGTTCCAAAATTTCAATACCCAAGTTCCCCTTTGTGCTTCTAACAGAGATGATGCAAAGTGGTACATCTAGAATTGTTGCAAGGCAATGAGATATATTTAGGATGTCTTCTTACCCAAGGAAGGCCAAACAATAGGCTATGTGAACTAGGTTTCTTGAGTGTGATTAGCAAAAAATGAAGGGAGAGTTGGATCATTAAATTATAGCATGCCAACCTTATGTGAACTTTTATCTTAGCTCTCAATTCCATATTAACATTACAAACAAAATTCAGTTTCAAATAATATGATGTATCATACAATGTTAAAGTTGTTAACTGGATTGTTTCTGTAGATTTATTTGTATTAAATTAAATTTGCTTTATATACATAAATATATTTGGCTATAATACATAGTTTATTATACTTGGTTTATCTAAGTATAAAGTTTATCTAAGTATACACATGAAGAAATATCTCACTTTATCCCTTACCAGAGGTGTGCTCTTAGTCAAGGTAGATAACTTCTTTCTTCCTCAAATTTCCTGATGTATAAAAAGGGATAATAGTTTTATCTTCTTCCTTAGATTTTGTGGATTAAATGATTTAATAGTTGTAATGTACTTGAAAAAGTACCTGAAATTATAGTAAGCATTCTTAGAGCTATAATACCTATCACTATTAGAAATAAAATAATTCAAGCCAATCTTGAAAGATCAAATGGAATTTTTTCCTTTTACAAGGATATACTAGAATTAATGTCTTTCTTTTTTCAGTCACGGCCAGAAAGTTGACCACCAAAATCTGTTCTCTCTGAATAGCAAGGATGAGGTTATTATGTCTTCTCTGGCCTTATTTTTGACTCTGTTTATATTCCTATCCATGTTTTCCTTTGTTTGTACTATTAAATTACAAGGTCTTGTTGTACTTTGTCTTTTTCAGTGCTCTTAGTTCATTTTGGAAGAGAAGGTGTGGTACATAAAAATCAATAAAAATCCATATCCATTCATAGACTGTGTGAAAGTGGGACATTTAATACACAATAAGGCTCACTGGGACATATTACCACATACAGGAAGGATCTCAGAACTCATTTCCTGAACTGTGAGATATTTTCTCAGGAGTAGGAGTATAATATAATTGACCACAATTATCTTCTGTCTTTTCTATGAATGTTGCAAGTGTTTATCCCATTTCTGTAAAAACCCTTTATGTCATATTTTTTCTTTCATTTTTTAACTTCCTCACAATGAGTTCATTTAGGAGGCTCAATATTTGTCTATATTCTATTTAGATTCCTAAATTTTTGATAATTTCTTTATTTTTCTGGAGAGGAAAATTTAGACATTTATGGTGAAAATGCTGTAAGTCATGTCCAGAAGAACAGAATTATTATTTGTGATGACAGTTATATAATTTCCCTTTCCTGGTCTTCCTGCTCCATTTCTGGGCCAGATTTCAACTTTAAGCATTTTGTACTGAGATAACTGAATTCCCGGTAAGAGATTTTTTAACTGCGTATTAGAATTTGTGAAGTGAGATGAGAAATAACATGATTCATCAGGTGTTGAGATTTGCCACTTATAGTCCTTGGGGCAAAAATACCTACCAGTGCATCTAGAACTGTTTTGCTTTTAAAACAATTAGCACTTATATTGGGGACTGAGATGGGAGTGAGAAAGGAAGTGATAACTTTATTTAAAAGTGTTATCCATATCCATAAAAATAATAATTCTCCAATTAAAATTTCCTAATCAATCTGACATTCAGCTTTCACTTCATTGTGTTTTTTCCCTTTCAATGGTATCTATGTGGTGTGTTATTTAAGACAAGAGAAAAAATGTGAAGAGAAAAACTGAACTTGAAGATTTCCAAATAACTTTTAAGTGTTTCTTTTGTGCTTCCTCACATGCAGCCAATTCAGATCTTATGTCATGACTTTTGTAAGTAAGTGATTTTTCTCTTCTGTTAATTATTCTAATTTCTGCTTGCTAAACTTCCTTATAGGTATAACAACAGAATATTTATTCCCTCAGTACCACCATCTGTTCTTTATGTGATCAACATCTACCTTCTGCTGGTAACAAAAGTTAGCTAACAACAGTTTTTTCAGTGTCCTTGTGAAATGCAATCACCAACTTTAGGTTTCCTTGAGGCATATAGAAAGCAAATAATTTCAACGCATAGAGGTTTCCAGTTCCTTCTGATCTGTGAATCAGTCTGATCAAAAGTCACATGTGGTTGGGTGAAATATTGTGAAGAAATTATATGCTACCAATCCTTCCCACCACATTTAATGGAGTAATTAATCCAGTGTGAAATATGCCCTCTCAGCTTCCTTGGAGTCCTGACAGCAAAACTCTTAGGTTCAAGAACAGATTTCTATACTTGGGACAGGAAATATTTGAAGAGTATTCAGTAGGTAGACCAATTTGGTCTACCAAATTCAGTAGGTAGACTAATTTGGTCTAATTAATGGATCCATATTTTGAGGAATTCCTCTTATGTTAGGCCTGATGATCTATTTAAAATAGACCTATTTTTTTCCAGATAAAAAGTTCTATGTCATACATTAATATTTAAATATTTGCTGAGGGGTTATACTAAGCTCTTTCATTTCATTTATTTATTTTTGAAGTAACATTGCATTATAACAAATGTCTCAGGTATTTATCATTATATATTAAGCTGTTTTCAATCACTGGGATTAGAAATATGTTACTTGTTAAAAAATAATTCAAACAATACAAAGGGCATAAAGAGAAAATGTTCCTTTTCTTACTCATATTCAAATTCCACTACAGGTTTGGATGGATATATTCTGGAACTTTTCTTTGTATATACAGGTATTTAGTTGTACATTAAGTGTTTTCAAGTAGGATTATCCATATATTTAAAAGATTAATTTTTTCCTTTATACCTATACACATAGGTATCAATAACTTTTTGACAAGGTTCAGATAAAAGCAAATAATATCGTCATCTGATTTTTAATAATAGGATAAGTGGGCTGGGCATGGTGGCATATGCCTGTATGCGGCAGCCTAGGAAGCTGCGCCTGGGGCCAGGGATCACGGTTTGAGTACCGCCGTGGGCATGCAGTGAGACCTAGTTCCAAAAATATATAGCTGGGTGTGGTGGCACATGCCTGTAATCCCAGCTACCTGGGAAGCTGAGGCTGTGGTACTTGAGTCTGTGGTATTCTGGGCAACGTGAGCTTGTGGTTCCACAGGCAAAAATAGCAAGACCTAGTCTCAAAAAAAAAAAAAAAGGAGGATACGCTACATTTATTTTCTTACTTAACAATATATGGACACCCCTAAAAAGTAACAAACATATATCTTGCATTTTTCTTTGAACTACACAATATTCTTTACAGTGCATATACCCTAACTAAAATAATATAATAACTGACTTATTACAGTAGTCTTATCTCTTTTTTTTATATAAGATGGATTCCTTGAAATGAAATTTGTATGTAAAATAACATGTATATGTTTTCAGTGATATGGCCAGATTTCAAAAATATGGTAATTCCTCCTCAAATTCCTACCAGCAGTAACTATGACTTTTGTCATCTGTTGACAGCACTGAATTTTGACATTTTGTAAATTGTCCACTGTTTCAGTCCAGCAGGCTGAAACTTTTTTGTGATTATTGGCCAATAAAATTTACTCTTGTGAATTAACTAGTCATATCCTATTAGGAGTTACTTGTCTGTTATTGTAGAATTCACTGTCTATTTGTGGCTTAATCGTTGGTAGTTTATATTGCAAATATATTTTCTTAGTGATAAGAGAGGTACATTAGTGTATTACTCAGTTTGTGAAGCCAGACTGAGTTCAAATTCTACTTTTAATATTTATTAGTTGTGTGACTTGGAGTTATGAAATCATCTGAAATATGGGGCAAGTAATATTACCTAGTTCATGAATGGAATGAGAATTACATCAATTACTTAATATAAGATGGCATATATTTTAAAGTTGTTATATAGGAACTATGTTTATTAGTTTACTCAGTATTTCCTGAGTTTTTTGTCTGGTTTATGATGATTTCCTTTGTCCCATGACTATACAAACATTGTTCTATTATTTCCATTTAAGTTAAATACATATACACTTTATTTCTGTATAAGGAGTGTGATAGGAAATAAACTTTGTGTTTTCTTCTAGATAACTAGTCTGCAATATTTGCACTATACATTAAGTAAGTTCTACTTTCTTCTATGAAATGTAATGCTACCTTTGTCTTTTATCATTTAATAATTTAAATTTGATAGTTTTACATTCATGTTATATTTCATTATTTTAATATCTACTTGTATTTTTTATTACCATAGCATTGTATTATATTTAATATCAGGCAAGGCAAATCTCACACTTTTGTTTCCAGTTTTCTTTTTTATAACTTTTTTTAATTGAGGGAATATTGGTTTACAACACTATATATGATTTAGGTTATAGTTTCATACCTCTTTAGATGCATGTTACCACATGTCTGTCCCTAAAGCACCCATAATCTTCCACCATGGACCATTGCCCTCCCTCTTTGTCCTAATCCCCATATTTCTAGGGTTTGTTCTGATCTAATTTTGTCTTTCCCTTTATCAGTTTTCTTAGGTCTTCTCAAATGCTTTCAACTGACCTTTAACATGTTACTCAGTTCTAAAATATGTATATTGAACTGAATTAAATTTTCATGTTAATTTTGGAAGGGTACTATTTTATGATGTTAAAATTTCTCATTCAGAATCAGTGTTTATAATTTGGTCTGCTGTTGATTTATATTCTTTTGTACAATTTAATGTCTTTCTTTATGTATATTTTGTCATAATTCTTTCTATTATGAATGGTATTTCTAGTTCTATCTGTTACTAATGCTATTCTATTCTATTGGTATTATCTCAAGTTCATTTTTTAATATTATTAACTTATTAAACTAGTCTTTTGGGATTTCTGTATCTGCCAAAGGAGTAATTTTGTTTTTTATTTTCTAAACATTAATATAGGTTACTGTTTTTCTTTGTCTAATGCATTAGGTCTAAAATGATGTTGACTAATATAAATAATATTGAGGTGAACATTTTGCCTTGTTCCTGATTTTAAAAGAAATGGATGTAGCATTTTACCTTTTAGTTAATGTTGGCTCTTGATGTGTAACAATGAGTCCTTGTCCTATTTTTCTTCTATTTTTTTTAGGTATTGATAAATGAATGGTGAAATTTGATAAATCCTGTTTTAGTATACTATTGTTATATTCATAGCAATATTCACTTTACACTCAATTTATTGATGTAGTGAGTGATCTTGAAAGATAATTTAACATTGAACTATCCTAACATATCTAGAACAAATTTAGATTGTTGCTCTTTTCATTTATTGCTGGGTTACACTGATAATATTTTACTTAGAACTTTACATTTACATTTAAAGTAAAACTGATTTATGTTTTTGTTATTACTATAATTTTTTTTAAATTAAGTATGGCTAACATCATAAAAGTCTGTTTCCCATGAGCTTAAGTACATTAAGTGACACAAATCATTAGTTTTTAAAGATTGGATATATCTATAAAACTACCTGAACCTGTAACTTTTCTTAAAATTATATCATTGATTCTATGATTATTAAGGTCTTTTTAGGTTTTTGTTATTTTCTTAGGCTAGTTTTGGTCATTTACATTATGCTGCAAAATTACTACTTACTTTCTTTAGATTTCAGTTTCATTTCCATAGACAGGGTTCCACAGGTTTTACCCTGAAATTTTTAAGTCTCTTCCATATCTATGATTAAATGGCTCTTTTTGTAGTATGTATATTTTGTTTCCTTTCCTTTTTCTTAATCAGGATTATCTTTTATTTTTTCCTTAAAGAACCTATATTTTTTCTTTTTAAAGAACTGACCTCTTTTCAGATTATTTTTCAAGTAAGAGTTAACCGAAATGATTAAGAGTTAATTGGGAAAGATGGAACACAGGCAGATAGAGAAGAGAATCCAGAGAAAGACCCTGTGGTGAGAAAAGGTATCTGGCTTTCAGCATAGTCTTACAATTCTGCTTTAATAAAACTAATTCTTGAAAGGTGACTATAGAACTGAAGCCTCCAAGGGAGAGAAAGTGGGGTGAGGTGAGAACAAATAAGGGGGTGCATAATGGACTATGGTAGTAGACTATCTGTGGGTGCTTTGGTGTCTTGTAGCCACACACCTGAAAGAGGGATCCTATATTTTCAAATTATAGGCTACAATGTAAACCAATGTTGGCTCAATTTTTTAAAAAATTAAACAAAATAAAAATAAAAAACTTCATTACTTGAGGGGTCAAATTAAACTATTGTTTTGTAGCTATTGGATTGTTCAAGGTAGTTTGCACAGTACCAAGTCAATAGATTTGTGGTGGCTTGAATAGATTGGATGCTCTTGCCTCTTTCTCTATGTTGAGGAAGATACCAAAACCATAATTCTAACAAGAGGTTTAATTATTAGATTCCAAGTTTACTTACCAGTGCTTGGCACATCATAGGCAGTCAAACAATAATTATTTAATGGATGACTCTACTGAGTACTCTTAAACTCACTAAACCTCACCATTTGCGCCCCTAGAATGGAATGATAATACCAACCTTGTTGGTTTATTTTCAGTAATAAATAAAATAGGTGCTTTGCATGCAAAAATTTTCTCAATTCCAAATAAATAAATACATATATAAATAAATAAAATGGCCTACAACTGTACTAAAATTAGATTGTTTGACTACTAAGCCATCTCTGACCATTTATGGTGTTTTTGTTTCTCTGGCCCTTATTGATAAGATATTACCTTAGAGCTTCCTCAGTTCCTGAACTGTTATGTTATATGTTTTTTAATATAGTAATTAGGTAGAACAGTATATTTGACCATAAAACTACATATCAATCTATTTAACACAATTTGCTTTTGTTTGTCCTCTTAAAATGTCATCTTAGAGGATAATTAGGAAAATTATTCTGACTATTGAATCTAACGTGAATTTCTTCTTCCCTAAGTTCAGATTCCCTTGTTTCTATATAATTTGGCTAAGAAAAAAATCAAGCTATTGAAAGATATTGGGGGTCTAAAATGTAAGAAAATGAATACTTCCAAGGCAACAAAATAATGCCCAGTTTTATCAGAAATAAGTATTGGGTGATGCAAATGATAAGTCAATGTCTTCAAAATCTTTGAGGGTTTAAATACAATTTTTTTTTCTCTTAGAGAATTAGTCACATAGGCTCTCTTTAAACTTCAATGAGTGAGTAGTATCTTATTGATCAAAACAAGATGTCCTGATCAAGATTAGCTACTTACATTGTTTTTAGGAAAACTCAAAATGTGGTGGAAAAAGTTCACTCCACTTCACACGTTAGATTTTAACCTACATCCAATCATCCATAAACAGTGAGCACTGTATTCTGAAGGTCATTTTGAGGTCAACATTATTTTTCAATACTAACACTTGTCTCAGGCCTCTCAAGTTGCCAGTTGTCTTCCCCCCTCCTTTTTCCCCTCTTCCTTTGACCTGAAAATCCCAGGGCAGGCCATTTGCTGGACAATTATCAGGCCACCCTAGTGTTGAAGCTATGACTCATTTCAAATTCAGAAAAGGGAGCTCAATGATTAACAGAGTCATGGAGAAAGGCTGCAGTGGATGCCTATTACTGAGTTCCCAGAAAGTAGTGCCTATTGACTTCAGATTTGGGGGTTTTAGTATCAGTTAGTGAAAGCTCTTGATCTCAATAACTCATCAGCCTCTGTCACCCTGTGTGTGGGTCAGCTTATCTACCTACTTTTCTGAAAAGTAAGGTCAGAAAGTAGGGATCTTTAGACAGAGGGGTATGTCATCTTTAAAGTGGGCTCCTGGCCTTGTGAGCTGGAAGCATTTTTGTCATCCTCTCATGTGGAGACTCTGAACTGCCCCTTCTTGGAGAAAAATCCTCTCTCAGGCACTTTACCACTGGAGGGGCTTTTATCAATAAAACAGTGTGGTTAGAAGGTATTTTCACAAAAGTAAGAAAGAGGTAGGAAATCAACCTGTCTGTTACATATATCACATTTGGTGGTCAGTCTCAAACATATCGATATCTTAACTTTGGAAGTATTTCAGTGCATTATTTGAGGGCTGTACATTATAAAGCATAAAATAAATTCTGTTGGAAGTTTTCTCAGTCTATAACACTGCAGAGTTGTAAAATTATTCATACTGAATAGAGAAATCAATTGTAAATAAATAATGCCTCTACCTTAAGTTTCTACCTTTACTGAAAAAACCAGCAGTTAGTGATTTACTTTATTGTGTGTCTTAAATTAAGCTATAAACTATTACAAAATGAAAGGAGATTTTTGTCATCATTAATATTTCAAAAACACTTCAGATAAAGGCTGTCAGGTATGAATGTTGACATGTAAATTTTAAAAGTCATATTAATAACTTGCAGCCAATAATTTGGTAAACTAAATGCGGAGTTTTACTAGAAAGTAGGGACAATATCATAAATAATTTGAGGGTATTGTTTAAAAGAATGTAGTAAGAAAAATGCCCTTCAATATCTGTAATTGAGAAATCTGACTTTAAGAATTATGAAACTGGTCACTGTTCAGATGTGACTGAAATATTTGCTGCTCATGCTTCATATTAGTAATACAAAATAATAATGGTAATTTTAAATGGTTCACTTTGGTCAAGGTATCATTTAATAAGTCAGAAAGTACTAAAATTATATTTTAGAAGCAAATCATAATTACCACTTCTTAAAAATTATTATAGAGTTTACAGTGAATAGATTTATTAAGTTGGATCAGAAATATAATATTGGATTTTTAGGTTTGTGGGTTCCCATAACAAAAAATTTACAAGCTCTCTAGAATAATCAGAAGAGTGTACTGACAGGGCATGTAAAATACTAGACTTTTGTTAGAGATAATTAGTTATAATCCCAAAATCTAATGTTATAGTCACATCATTTGTACTACTGTTACCTTTTTAAATTGAAATATGTTAATTTATGGGGCTGTATAGTTTCCAAGATTGTATTTTTTCACTGTGCCTGCCAGCAAATGTTCATTCACCATCTACCACTAACCAATTGGCCTCTTCTACTCATTCCCTCATCCTTCCTTCTTCTCTGGTAACCACCATAGTATTTAGGGTTTGTTATTGTTTCCTTTATATTCTATAAATGAATGAAATTATACCATATTTCTCTTTCTCCATCCATATTTTCATAAATGGCAGGATTTCATTTTTTATGACCAAGTAGTATTCTATTGTGTACATATATTACATCTTCTTTATCCACTCTTCTGTTGTGAGCCACTTAGGTTGTTTCCATATCCTGGCTATTGTTACCAGTACTGCAGTGAACATAGGAAGGCATGCTTTTTTGAACTAGTGTTTTCATATTTTGGGGGTAAACACTAAGATGATTACTAGATCCTCTTGGTTGCATATTTAATTTACAATAGTTGCATTTTTAACATCTGAGGAACTTCTGTACTGTTTTCCGCAATGACTGCATCTATCTACATTCCCATCCAAAGTGGATAAGCATTCCCTTCTTCTCTACATGCTTGCAAATATATATTATTTCTTGACTTTATTATAATAGTCATTTTGAATCTCATTATGATTTTGATTTGTGTTTCCCGAATCATAAGTGATGCAGAATCTTTGTTTATATGTCCATGGACTATCTGTGTATCTTTTTTTGTGAAGTATCTATTTAAATCTTCTACCCATCTTTGAATTTTTTTTTCACTACTATCAAATTGTACTGTTTGCCTATTTGTTTTGGATATATATATAGTCTTTTGTCTGATTTGCAAATACCTTTGCCCATTTCTTTGTGTCTTTTAAATTTCTTTCAATAGCCTGTAGTTTTTAGTGCATCGGTTCTTCACAGTCATTTTTCATTTTACTTCTAGGTGTTTTATCCTTTCACTGCTATAATGAATGGTATTGTTTTCCTTATTTCTTTTCTGCTAGTTCACGTTTGCATATAGAAATACTTATAGAAATACTACAGATTCTTGCATATTGATTTGTAACTTGCAATTTTACTCCATCCATTTATTATTTCTAATGGTTTTTGTTGTGGAGTCTTTAGGATTCCTTATTTGTAATATGATATCATCTGCATATAATGACAGTTTTACATGTTCTTTTTCAATCTGGATACCTTTTTTTTTCTTGCTTAATTGCCATACTCCATTATTTGCAAAAGTAGCTGGATTTCAGGACTTTCATCATGAGTTCAAATTCATTTACATATCTTAATACTGATGCTATAACATTTGTCTTGTTATAAATACCTTGCCTTTTTAACACTTTAATGTAAAAGTTGTAATATTTAACATTTCCTGTATGAATTGTATAAATAATAGAGTATTTGGCTGTTGAGGCTTTATAAATTGTTACATTGCTTTTCACACTAGTATCTGCAGATTTAGGGACAATTTTATAAAGCTGTGTCTTAACAGTAATCAATTTAATAACTTTTAAAGTGTTAATTTTTTCAATTATAGAGAAAATTTGTCAGAGACATTTTTTATTAACTCATTCAATATTAATGAACAATAAAATGTTCATTAAACTATTAGGAAATAAATATATATTATGCTAGACTGTGTAATTCTGAGTAGTTTATATCTTCAGCAAATGTTAGACATGTCTCTGACTTTGAGCAATGTCTAAGTATAGTCATCAACTACAAAATAAAGGCAAAAATATGCCATTGTGTCTACTATGTGAAAAATAAAATCTCGTAATATCATAGGCATGGAATTTGCTTATCATTTCACATTTAGTGCTTTGTTTGAAACTGACCCATGACTTGTTTGAGATCAAAGTTCATTCAACTGGCAAGTAATGGTAGTATTATTGTGTGTCTCTGACATGTGAAATGCACAAAAAAGGAATTCATAGAAATAAATTGTTTAGTATGAACAAGTCCCCTCTAAGCATTACAGACTTTCTCAGATTCAAATAATGATAAAGAATGAGAGAAATAAATAATGGTACATAGCTTTATTTTCCCCTCTTCAAGGCTTGGGATTCATAGCTCCTAAATATTTGTGTGCTTTTCACAGTGAGTTTCATGGTCCAAGGCCCACACATTTACTAAATATGATAGAGTATTTAGAAGAATAATGCTATATTATTTTATCTATATAATGTATTAAATAGGCTTTTATGCCCAGGCTTAAATCCTAACTATGTTTGATTTTCATTTGGGAGGAGGTTGAAAAGGGAGGGAATTGGAATGAAATCTCTGGAAACATGCACAGAAGCAAAATTACTTAATAATATACCGTGTGTGCCAGGCACAGGCTAGGTTGAGGGTGGGAGAGGGGGAAGTCTAATACAATACAATGTAAACTTGAAAGAAGGCTTACTGACTGGCATAAAATAAGCCACTTAGCAGTGCAGAATTTCTACCTCTTACAGGGAAGAAGATGAGTCAAAAAGGGATGAAAAGGGTTTTCCTATTCTCTTCAGCACAATTTTCTAAAGGGAGTAAGAATAATATGACCTGTATGTAATAGTTTCTTATTATCACCTTTATGAGGAGTCATTAATTAATAGGAAAACGAGGAGGAGGGCAGTATGTCCAGGCTGATATTCAGAGTTGGAAGGTTTTATTTTCAGAGTCAGCATGACTAGGAACTTACATTGTTTCTCAAATCAAAATGGTTTAATTCATACCTTTATTACTTAGTAGACACTTTGAAGACGTTACTTGTTTTTGTAAATCAATTTCGAGTGGAACAATGCCATTCATTTGCTTACATTTTGCCTGTGGCTACTTTCATGACACATCTGTAAAGTCTAGTGGTTGCAACAGACACTGTATGACTTGAAAAGTCAAAAATATTTACCATTTGGCCTTTTACAGGGAAAGTTTGGTGACCTCAATCTAGATCAAACTTTAGTGAAACAAACTGATTAAACTGACATCCAGATGCAGATGACTAGTATTTCTTTTATACTTAGAATGCTTTTAGAATGCTTAGAATGCTTTTGAGAAAACTAATTGTAATGACATGAAAACGTTTTAGTGGGTATTTGACAGACTTTTAAATTTTTTTTAGCAAGCGCTCTTCTCAAGACCTACCAAGAATTAGCTAAACCTCAGTTTAAACATTCTTCATTTAAACTGAGTCTACTGTATTTGCCATTTATCTGTTTGGTTTGCCCTGTCCATATCCATACCATTCTCTGTTCCTAAATAACTCCTATTTGCCTGTGAGAATTGGTCCAGCTCTAAGTAATTATTCCTCCATTGGAACATCTGACACTTCTTCCATCCCATTCTGTTGTTTTTCTTGTTGAATTTCAAGTCTAAGCATCCTAATGTGTTATTTATTTTATCAAAATATTTGTAACACTTTATTATAATTATCTGTGTGTATGATTCTTCCATTAAGCGTGAACTACTTGAGAATTTAGACTGTCTCCTTTCATTCTTACATCCCCAGGAGTTAGCATGGAGTTTGGCATACAGTAGATGATAATATTCAATGATACCTATTAGTCTCTGATAAGTATAAGTATGACTATTTCAGTGGAAAGAATATTTATAAATACAGAACCTCCTAAGAAAATTTCCTAAATATTGTTAAAATAAAAGACGGGTAAAATAATTTACAGTTGTAATCTTATCTGTTACAAAATGCTTGTTTTTAAAGCATTACTAATAAAATTAGAATATTTAAATATAAAAATGTTTTTGTGGGAAAAAGTTGCCAACAGTCATGTGCACAGAAAGTATGGATTATGACTTTTTATTATAAGCCCAGGTGTGTCAAGCTATTGAAAATGTGGGCAGTATTTTCTCAAGAATAAAATGTTCCTGAATAATTTTTCCATTACATCACTACGTAGCATTGAATCCAATAGTATTAAACAAATCCTTCTTTTTTATTTAACTTTACTGAAGAGATTTATAGAATTATATATTATTAATGTAGGACTTTATCATGGAAGTAGCAAATGGAGAACTCAGATAGGAAAGACCATTAATATTATTTTTATACAACATGGGAGCCATAGTCCTTCTTTTACAATGGTCCAGATTTCTTGGTGAAGTTAAAACTTAGCTCACCATAAATTCTACTTTTGAAAACTAGCCTGGTCAGTTGTCATCATTAAACATAAGAATCTATTCAGACATACTGTCTGACACCTTGCAGTTACTAGAGAAGTACATGACACCAGATTGAACCTCTACCATTAGACAGTGGAATAGCATTTCAATCATAGTTGACATTTGTTGTTTGTTCTGTTTAGCCTTCAGCTCCCCTCTTTTTGATACATTGCACTAACTGGTAACGGATTTGGTACACAATTCTAAGTCAATTCAGTGATACTCAATCCTGAATTGACAAAGTTACCTGGATTTGCCAAGGGCTACCATATGGAAAGTACCTGGTCAAGAATGATACTGCTGCAAGAAAGAATAGAGTCCAAAGTTGTAGAGAGAATATATGGAATATTAGCAGCATTATTAAGTGCCACCTGAAACTAGAACTTCCTTTGGATGTATCAGTTATCATAACCAATAAATCACTTTTTTGGATTAAACTCATTTGAGTTTGGTTTTCATAGGTTATAACCAATATTCTACTAAATCTGATCTATAAGTAATATGACAATGAATTTAAAAGTTTTCTTTCTGAAAAGATGTCTGGGACAAGTACAAAAACTCCAAATAATATAAAATAAAAGAAAATATAAAGAGAATGGATATTAAATATCTTTAAAAGCATTTTGAAGGTATGCTAAAAAACTAGGCAAACCTTCAATTGGAATGATATGAAAGGAAATGTTATCTTGTCATTTCTGTATTTTAGATCCACAATCTGGAGTAAAGCAAGATATGACTAAAAAGTCATATTTGGGCATGAATATTTTAAATATTATAATTGATGTTTAAGTAGAGGCTATGCTTTTCCTTAATTTCATAAAATTTTTATGAACTATTTCATACATATGGAAATATATTCAAAACAAAATATAAATATATTTAATAATTAACACCTTTGGTTGTACTCCTGTACTTAGGGAGTCTAAGTGGAAGAAGTAAAATACAAAAAGCACAAATTTTATGATTTTATTTCATGAAATATCCAGAAAAGGCAAAGCTATATATAGAAAATAAACTAGCGGTTGCTTGAATGTAGGGGTTGAAGCTAGGGTTAACTGCAAATGGACATACAGATCTTTCTGAAGTTGATAGAAATGTTCTAGAATGCATTGTACTGATATTGTACAACTGTAGATTTATCAAAAATCACTGAATTATGCACTTAAAAATGGAAAAAATATGGTATTTAAGTTAAGCCTCAGTGAAGCTGTTAGAAAAGCAAATTTGCTCCAGTGTATGAACAGGTCATTTATTTATTATTCTATTAATGGTTACAATTCGTCTTAAAGGGAATGAGCTTAGTCTTTCACTAAAAAGAATGTTTCTGGCGGACTGGATCCCCATGGCCACCGAGCGGGAGCAAGGTGAGCCCGGGAAGGGAAATTGCTTTGAAACATTAAGGAATTTCAGATGTTGAAAACATCCCCTGTGCATGGGATTCAATATTATATGGTTCATTAGGATCTGTTGTGGCTGACCTTGGAAATTTTTGTTAACTAGCAGGATTGGAAGATCCTGTGATGTTGGAGTAGGAGGATTTTTCTTGTTGACTTTAAGATGCTGGTTCCACTGTAGGTATAATTATGCAAAGCAAAGAATCTAGGAAAGGATTGCCAGAGAAGGAATTAAAAACAAGATTTTATATGAAAGTACCCACTTTGGTCCTGAAAGAAAACAAGTCAATGGCAACAGCAGCAGCTGAGCAACGAAGAGCCACAGACAATGGAAGTTAGTGAAAAAAGCAGAGAGCGACTGTATAAAATCAACCTTTTCTGTACCATAAAGTCTTCCATTAAGTAAATTATGTTTAATTTTCATTAAGATAAATTCTATCTTATCTACTGCCAATATATCATATAGTGAACTATGTTTAGAAAAGTCTTTTCTTGCTGGACACGGTGGATCGTGCCTGTAAGCTTCAGCCTATGAAGCAGCTGGGGCTAGGGATGCAGTTCAAGTCCCGCTTGGGACAACACAGCAAGACCTAGTCCCAAAAAATAGCTGGGCGTGGTGGCGTGCGCCTGTAATCCCAGCTACCTGGGAAGCTGAGACTGGGGATTGCTTGAGTCTGTGGTACCCTGGGCAACGTGAGCCTGCGGTTCCACGGACTGAAATAGCGAGACCCCAATCTCAAAAAAAAAAAAAAAAAGAAAGAAAAAAAAAAGAAAAGAAAAGTTGTTTTTTGTACTAAATAGTAAGCATGAATGACAGCATCTCAAGAAATAAATCTCTTCCAATTGAAAAAAAATGTTTCCTATAGAATTTCTATAAATATCCTGCGACATATTAAAGTAGTTCAATTGTCATTTTGCATGAATTCATTACAAATAGATTCTGAATTTCCTATATCTATTTAAATAATTCTTAAAATTTTTTTTAAATTGCAAATATAATGAAGAGGTTTTCTAATGTTCAGTTAGTATGTCAGTTGTTGCATGAACCCAATTTTGTTATCCTGTTTTATCTTTTTTACATTTTGCTGGATTCCGTTTACTAGTAGATTGTTAAGAATTTGTGCATGTTTGTATATGCATGACTGGGACTTTCCATAATTTTCCATTGTCATATAGCCTTGTAAGGGCTTGGCAAGTGGTACATAGACTGATTTCATCTTCCATTTCAATCATGTCTATTCTATTGTTTATACATTGTTTTTTTTTTTAATTATTTATCTTCATCTTTCATACCATCTTTTCTTCCTGTTAGGGGTACTCATTTTCATAATTATCTTTATCTCTTTTATTGCCACTTTAATCATCTAGATTTTCATGACTACCTTAATTCTTTCTTTGTTTTCATGACAGTGTTTTGGGTTTTTGTTTTGATAAGATAGTTCTTGACATTTCAAAGCTTTACCTTATTATCTTTATTTAGTTTTATGTTTTTGGCATCCTTTAGAATACTTCTTCAGATTCTGTTATCATTAACAATTACAAAAAAACCCATGAAATTAATATGAATTTAAGCTACTCTACAAGCAATCAAATGTAATTGCACAAATGACTCATACAAACACTATAGACTCTTACTATCATGTACTTACACTACTAGTACTTTCACTATTAAATATGTTAAGGTGAGTTTTCACTGGAATACTACTTAAGTCATGCTACTGCACTGACAACAGTTTTATGTACTGCTTGGAATCACCAGATGGTCAGAGTAAGGTGTATCAGATACACTAAACATGTGATTCAATGAATTAGGTGAAACAAAAGACTTCGCTTATAGATATATTTGGTGTTTATAGTGGTTTTCTAAGTTTGTACCCTTTAAATATAGAAATTCTGGTTAAATTTAATTACAATGATCTTAACCAATATCTTTTCAAATTTTACAAAAACATGACTGCATGACTTCACTTTCAGGTAGGTACCCATTGGGTCTTTGAATGTGCTCATGCAATTAAGTCCTATACTGTATACATAAGACTACCTAGTTGGGAGGCAGTGGTTCAACTTTTTTATTTCCCATGTGGATTGCCAATTTTCTCCAAACATTTATTGACAGTCCATTTGTCCTCTTTTGATCTGTGGTGCCAGCTGTCATGTAGTTTTTGTATATACTGCACATGGTTCTGCTTTCCCTTCATAACTGGCTTGTTTTTAAAGATTCCTGGTCTCCTAGCCATTTCTTTTCGGTAAGCCTAATAGCACAATACATTATTTTTATGTTGAATCTAGTTGTAATACAGGAATATGAGGCCCCCAGAATGATTAATATTCTCTATTGTCAGCTCTGTCCTTGGAGTTATACAATTTGGTTATCTTTTTTTTCATGTCAAGAAAACCTAATTAGCTCTTACTTTTAGCTACATTTTGAAATTTTTTATTTTTCTAAATGTATTAAATCTATATGTCTTACATTCTTATATTCTGAAGTTGTATTGGTTCTGATTCTGGTATTACACTTGTTTCTGTGAACTCATGGATTCTGCTTTCTCATGGTATTAGTGAATTTGATTGTGAACATATGTTCAATCGACCTTTAAAACCTAACTTAAAGAACTTTTTTTCCCCTTTCTTCAGGTGATTTGAATTTGTTTCTGCAAATACTCTTTCAACCCAAGACAACTTTAAAATTAATTCTTGGCTGGAGATATTTTGAATCAAAAACAAGTATAAATTTGGGCTGCACATATATAAATTTGTATACACAGTATAAATTTGTGACTCTTAAAGTCCACATTGTGGCTTCAAATCTTGGTAAGGTAATTCCTCTGACATTATACCCTAATGTGAAGACTGAGACAATTGGGGACATTTTGTTTCTAATTCCCCATTCCACTCATATAGTCTGGGTATTTGAGGATGGATCATGGCTTTATATATGACTTTCTTATCATAGATTTTCATAAGCTATCTATGATCCATCACAGACAGACATTTTTGTAAAATACAATCACAGTGAGTTACTATAAAAATGGAACACTGTTTGGATGTTACCGCATACTCAATTTCTGAAAAATTTCAACAGGAACTGGCAACAGATAATTTGTAGACCTATCTGTAAACCTTACTTTAAAAAAAATACACTTCAATATTTATTCAAGCATGATTTTAAATTCATCATATATAAATGAAATACTAAAGCAGGAAGCTTTTTTATAAGTCTTTGCCAAAATTTGTACTAATTTAACTAGCAAAATACACTTAGAGATCAACTATAAGAATAAAAATGGTTATTTAGCACTTGGACACTATAGCGGTATCTTTCATGAGTATTTTTAATAGAAGTAAAATTAGTTAATATTGTATATGATTTAGAGGTAATAGGATCTCATCTTTTCTTAATTTGTTTAATGATACATTTTAATATCATGTTAAACACATAAAATTAAAAAATTTAAAATGGACATGTTATGTATTGAGAAAACTGAAATAGAAAAAAAATTTTTTTTCTGAGACTAGCTCTTGCTATGCTGCCCAGGGTAGTCTCCATCCTGAGGGCTCAAGTGATTCCCAGCCTCAGCCACTCAGGTGGCTGGGATTACAGGCACCTGCCACCATGCCCAGCCATTTTTTTGAGATAGGGTCTCACTATGTTGCCTGGGGTAGTCTCAAACCCATGGACTCAAGCAAGTCCTAGCCTTGGCCTCCCAAGGCTGGGAGTAGAGGAGGCGCTACCACACCCAGCCAGAAAACTTTAAAAAAAAAAATTGTAACAAATGGGTTACACTTTTGGATTTTTTTACTTTTCTACTGTTATTTTCATCATTAAGGAATCATGGTTTCATATCCTTGCAAGTATTTTGGCAGTCTAGGATTTCCCTTCTCTGGGGCAAACCCAACATTAGTGGCTTTGTCCTGGCATTCTTCCCACCTTGGGCAGATACTAAATTCTCCTGTTCCCACACTCCACATAGTAATGAAAATATAAGTTCAAGGTTTGTTGTAATGGGAGATGTCTCAGAGTCCTGGATGGAGAGGGCAGTCAGTGGTTTATTTCTAGATTCTTGCTTTCACACTATTTTTCACTTCTAAAGATTTCTCTTTATATTTTACTAGCTTGGCAATGCATTAAAAAAGATTCCCTCATGATCCAGTGATCTCTTTCCTACCTGATATGTATGTATATTTTCACCAAAGACATGTTTAAGAATAGTTCTAACTGAATTTTTTATAGTTGTCCCAAACTCAAAATAGATTGCATTAGCAATAGGTAAATATATTTTGATCCACTATATACTATATAGTAATAAGAATAAACAAACTATTGCTACATGCAACATGGATTGTCCTTATCAATATGGTACTGAGCCAAAGTCAGATATAAAACCACATGTAATTTCATGTAGATAAAATTTAAAAATAGACAAAATCAACTCTTTGGAAGATGTTATATTCCTGCTTAAAACCCCTTCTATTCCTTGGGGGAAGATGGATAGATAACTCAATGGGGTTACCAGTCTTCTGTTCCATGTATAAAAATGCATTAGGCTTTAAACCTATTATTTGGTCACTTCTTAATACATGTGTTATACTTCATTAAAAATTTATTTAATAAGAAATATTGCAAAAAATCAAAATCATTTATTTAATAATAAGTCAACCAAGCTGCAGAAGACTAAAAGTTGGGTATCATTCCTTTTCGATACATCTCGTTGCCTATGTCCAATGATCCAATCTATATCTCATCCTGTAGGTCTGCCTGTATAGTACTTATCATCTCCATCCTCCATCTTCTCCTCAGAGACTATCATCTCTCATGTGAGCTACTTGTACATTTTAGAACTCTCCCTGCATCTACTGTCACTGCTTTCTGATCCATCCTCCTTTCTGTAACCAAGATGATCTTCCAAAAGTACAAATTTTACTCAGGTTCATCCTAGCTTAAAATGCCTCCCATGCCTTATCACTGTGTTCAGGTAAAAGACTAACATCCTCACTGTGATGGACAAGCTCCATCCTTATCTGGCCTTTCCCAATGCTAGAGCTTGTCAGGGTTAGTTTTCCTTGATTGTTTTTTACTCCATCAGCACTGACATTCTATCAGGCCTGAAAGAATAACTTTTCTTTCCACACAGGCTTCTTTACATAGGTGCTTTAGTCTGAAATGTTTTTTTCTCCTTTCCCCTACTACTTTTTACTAGACTAATTGTTCACAGATCTCAGCATTGACCTCTTCCTCAATTATGTCTTCATTGTTCTCTTTTTCCCCTTGCCATCTTCATTTCCTTTTAAAACATGTACCATTGTTACAATTCTATCATTTTTAGTAGATGATGTTGATAACTGTCACTCCCATTAAAATGGAAGTATTAATAATGACTAGTTGAACTGGATTTAACCAAGAAAGTCTCAGAGATGTGTGAACTGTGATCTCGTGTTAGTCCTTGTGTTAGTCCAAAGGACTTCTAAGGGAGTACGCCAACATTTACCCCTTTCTTGAGCAGTTCAGCATTACTTGGGGCATTAAACAGTGTCTGTGTGTTAATGAACATGGCAGGGATGTAGTCAGAAACTTGAGTCTGTATATAGTTAAGAGTATAAAAGTCAAATGCACATAACCAAGTAATGCAAAAAGTTAAGGAAGCTTAAAAAAGGGAAGATTAGAAATTAAACTCATATAAATTGAATGTTAAGAAAACTATTGTGAAAACTGCATGAGACAGTACTTCTTACAGCCCAGAAAGAGGGGAATATCCTGAGAATTGAGGACCTAATGGGAATTAAGTGCCAGTTATGTCCCAGACCTCATATTAGTGATTTGTCAAGCATGGTTTATGTAAAAGCAATGACCTTGGAATCAAATAAGGCCAGATAAGATCCCACGCTCCTCTTTTTATTGAATGCCCTTGACAAATTACTTCTGTGAAATTCTCCACTTCTAAAAGGTGAGGATAATTATACTTACTTCACGTGGCAATGAAAGGATGAAATGGGGGTAATCTGACATTAAGTAAAGAATAGTTCTTTTCCTAACAACATCAATACTCATGTCTTAGAGGCATGTACTTTGAATGGCTAAGTGTGGGAGCTTTGGAATCAGACTATTTAAAGATAACTCTCTCAAACGATGTGTGACCTTGAACAAGATATTTGACCTTTTCGTGCTTTGGTTTCATCAATCTAAAATGAGGATATCAACGGTACTTTCCCATAGGGTTTTTTGAAGATCAAAAGAATTAATATTTTTGAAGTGTTTAGGACAGCAATGGTCACAGATAAAACATTTAAAAAGCATTAAAATAGGTTCAATAATTTTGTATTCTTTCTAGAAGTGATTTGTTTTGTCTTAGTGTAAAGTCACAGGAGGATGTGGAAATAGTCCTGTCATTTGTGGGCATGTCCTGCCAAGTCTTGTAATTCCATTTGGAGCGACACTGGCCGCCAAGAACAGGCGGTAGTGAGAGCCTCCCCTCTAGTTAGAGTTGTAGATGGTTGTAGGGCAGTTCCAGGGAAGCCTCTGGACTCTCCAACTGGCTGTAAAGCATCCAGTCTTTGTTACTGACATTGTCGGAAAATCAATATTTCTATTAACATTTTCGACTCTCTTGTGAAAAGGGGAGCGTTTTTATTTATTTAATTATTTTTGACTTCGGATGGTGTGAGGATTAAGTAATCTACCTAGCCTGCATCGAGCAGAGTTGCAGTGGTAACGATAATTTCATCAAATATATACAGCAGTTGAGCCCTCGGGGATTTGAAGGGAAATCAGAGGGCAGCTAGAAGCGAGCCCTTTCTATCTGTGTCTGAACTAAGCCCGGGTTAAGAAAGAAAAATACTCTTCCTTTAGCAACCGGGTGACCTCAGAGATCTTCTCTTGGACCCTGCCTTTCACATACATCCCCCGCCCTAACCAAGGCCAGCAAAGAAGGACACCCTCTCTTCCGATTCTATAATATATCGGTTTCTGTACGTGCAGTGTTGAGCGAGGCGCGGAGCCGGCCAAGGGTGAGTGGGGAGAGGCCTTAAAACCTGGCAACCCCGCTCCCCCATCTCCGGATGCCGCAGGGCTCCTGCCAGCCGTCCTCGGTTAAAAACGTGCTTTTTATTTCACTTCCCCGCAGTCTCATGTGCAGCAGCTCATTACCAACCGCTTCCATCACCGCATCTCCCCAGAAGGCGCCCCCTCCCCTTTTTTCGGGGACCGCGGCCGCAACTGACATTTAAAGGAAATACACACTGATTTTAAAAATCACAGCCATCTCCTCCCGAAGAACTCAGTTACAATGACTAACAGCACAGTCCAGCGAAGAGCGCCTGTCGGGTCTCAGCTCCGCCAGCCCTTCCTGCCACACAATTCCCCACAGCCGACCAGCACAAATCACCATTTCTAGGCACCACTCGTGACTGCCAATTCCACTTTCGCTTAATCCCATTTTAAATCCAGCCACAGATGAGGCTCTGTTGCGGCGGCGGCGAGCGGGGCGAGGGGGTAGGGGCACCCGGAGGCCAGGAAGGGAAGGCGCCCCGGAGCCTCTCGCGGTGCGGGGCCGCAGGCGGGGCCCTAGAACGGCGCCCGCAGCCCTTGCTCCGAGGCGGGCCAGCCCCGAGGGGCGCGGGGCGCAGCCGGCGAAGACAAAGAAGCTGGCGCCGACGCCTGTTCCCCACCGCCCCTCTCCCTTCCCCGTGCCTCCTCTCAGGAGGGAAATTTGAGGGCCAAAAGGGATGGTCTTCTCCTCCAGACAGCGAGAGGGAGGTTTTCTCTCGCTCGCTCGCTCGCTCTCTTTCTCTGAGGCGTCCACATTCCTCTTTCTCGATTTGCACACCCTTGGCCGCCCCACTCCCCAAACCCCCCATCCCGGCTCGGGCACCTCGGCTGTGCCGCAGGTGCTAACTGGACGGTGGGGTGGCTGCCCCGGAGGTGCGCGCCGCGCCGTACGCGGACGGGCGAGCGGGAGAGGGCGGGGCGGGGCTGGGCGCGCGCGCGCGCGCGCTCGCGGGGCGGTGCGCGGGGGCGGGGGAGCGGCCGCGACACGTGTGGCGGCGGCGGGGGGGACTCGGCGCCCGGGGCTTTAAGAAGGTGTGGAGGGGGGCGGGCGCTTTCCCAGGCCTGGCCGAGGGGCGTCGCGCAGAGACGGCGGCGGCGCCCGGAGTCCGCGGACCGAGCGCTCTCGGCACCCACCGCCCTGGCCCCGCGCTCCCGCGGCCCAAAGAAACTTTGGAAGCCGCCGTCTCCCGCGGAAGTTCCCGGCCGGGCTCTGCTCCCGAGCCCGCTCTGCTCCCGTTCACCGCCTTCCACCCGCGCGGCTTCTCCGTCCCGGCGTCTCCAAAACTGAATGAGCGAGCGGCGCGCGGGGCGCGCGGCGGCGGCGGCGGCGGCGGCGGCATGGAGCGCAGTTGCTGGGCCCCGCGGACTTTCCTCCTGGCGCTGTTGCTGGGGGCGACGCTGAGGGCGCACGCGGCGGTGGGCTATTACCCCCGCTTCTCGCCCTTCTTTTTCCTTTGCACCCACCACGGGGAGCTGGAAGGGGATGGGGAGCAGGGCGAAGTGCTCATTTCTCTGCACATTGCGGGCAACCCAACCTACTACGTACCGGGACAAGAATACCATGGTAGGTACCACAGCATCTCCGCGCTCGCGGCACGGCCCTTGCGCCCGCAAGCGCAGCCTTACGTTATTATCCCTTTGCTTCTGCCAAGGGGCCATTTCGACGGGAACCGTGACAAGTCTTACCTCAGCCTTGAGCTCTGTGGAGGGAGAGAGAACAAAGTTAGTGGAGAACGGCGTCGCGAGTTGGGATTCACCTCCACCCCCACCCCCACCCCCGTACCCTCCCCACACGCCACACGCTCCCCTCGCGCGTCTCCTCGTAAAGGGCTGGTTCTTGTGACAGACGACTGAGAAGCCTTGGGGCATGGTGCCTTTCCCCCCTCACCCCTAGTCCGGGCTGCTGACACGTTGAGTGAATCCGCGCTTCTCGTTTCTTGAACCCCTGATCTTGGAGAACAGCCCCTGGTAGCGCTGCCGCTATCCCAGAAGGGTGCCCGGCCGGCCGCGGAGCTGCCTCGGGCTCGCCCCACAGAGAGGTGACAGATTGCCGCGCCCCGGCCCGCGGCCACCCCGCACCGCGGGCCCACCCGCGGCTGCAAAGTTCCGCTGCTCGCCAGCCAGGGGTCCCTCATTTCTTTCGGCGTCCACCGCCCTCTTGAAAGGCCGCGGCGGCTCGCAGCGCTAGTCTCTTAAGGTGTCGTTCAAAATGTCAGTAATTGACGCTTTTCCAGATTCCTCTCTTACTTTTAACACGATGCTTGCTTGTTTCCTTGTGATGTTTCTTCATGCCTCTGTCTTTCATCTGCCCCGCTTTAATTTCCAGGCAGGGGCGGGGAGCCTCTTAGGGTATGTGGTTATATAGGTATCTTTATAAAAAGAATCAGAGTGGAGTTCGTCAAGATTAAACAGTGAAATTTAGCTCCAAGAAATATGATTTTAGGAAGTGCATGTATTTTATAATTCAAGCCAGTATATCATGAGGAAACATTAAAAGATAGTGTTCATTTTCTGTATTTCCACCTGGAATTCCTGAATATTTCACGTCTGTGAAGGT
The DNA here is from genome assembly GCA_004024945.1 of Uropsilus gracilis. Classification (NCBI taxonomy): domain Eukaryota; kingdom Metazoa; phylum Chordata; class Mammalia; order Eulipotyphla; family Talpidae; genus Uropsilus; species Uropsilus gracilis. The sequence goes on along the minus strand of PVHY01002967.1, from coordinate 73,692 downwards.
TTTAAGCCGCAACAGGCACTATTTCATTAGAATTTCAAAGCAAAAGTACTTGTATCCAACCAAATAGAAACTATTGTCTAATAATCTCATTTTATAGATCCGATTTCTTGTAGGCTAACAGTTATTGACATAGCAGGAGATAATCCATGGAGCAGCTGGCATTTCAGATAAACATGCGTATAAAAATTTTAAAAATCTTGAAGAGCTTTCTATATAAATAAATCTCTTCATATTTGCTTTGAAATGTTTAATCAAGTGAATGCTTCCTAGAGGGCTTTAAAAACAGTGCTTTTACAACTTTTTTGTGGCCTGGTGGCTGCCTTGTCTGTAAAGCAGGAGCCTGACTTGATGGAATTCTTTTAGAGTTTGGAGAATTAATTTTTTATTAGTAGTGCCTTAAATAAAAGCGTTACCACATTCTCTTCTCCAGAACAGTCCGGTGTTTTTGTTTTTGTTTTGTGTGTGTGTGTGTTCTTTTTTTTTTTTTTTTTTTTTTTTTTTTTTTTTTTTTTTTTTTTTTTTTTTTGGAGGTCAGGAGACTCTTTAAGTGGAAGGATCAGCTAATATGATAGCAACCTGGACATAGCCCAAAGGCTGATTGATAGAGCCTGTCACTACATCTGACTCCTTAGTAAAGGTCCTTGCACATTATTAGCTCCAAGTGAGAGTGGTAGGTAAGTGAACCAAGATTGGGCTAAAAGGTGATTATCAGATTGTGATGGAGGGCTATGTGATGGGTCAAAACTTTATTTTTTTTTTCTGTTTTCTACACTATTTCTAAGGTATCTTATAGAAAAATTAAAAATACTAAAATTATGACCTGGCCTTTACTTTTGCTGTAAAGGTAGTAGATTTAAAGCAAAGACTGACCATAATCACATCCCCAAGTCTGAAAAAGAATGGATGAGAGTCAGGATAAAGTGTAATGTCACAAGTTGGACGTTGGGGGGAAAGTCTCAATTTCTACCTCTTTTCAAGCTACCAGAAAAGGTAGAGAGATTTTATTTAAGTTCAAAAAGATAAAATACAAGTTTTGAGAATAGTTTATGTCAGGTTTTAAATTCTTATTACTTATTGCAAGCAAATATTTAAATTTTGAAACTGGCAATAGGTTTCGGTAGGAGTTTTCCCCCATAAAATGTTCTACAGATGAAGAAATGTTTAAAAATGAAGTGAAGCTTGTATGTGTCTTCTTTACCTTTGTGCTTTTGAAAATTGGTGCTAAAGTTTTAATTATATAGCTTCTTTAGGAACTGAACTGCTGATTGGAGAACTTAATATACTTTTGTGATTGGCTCATTTGATGAGACCAAAATAGAAGGCCATTTAGCAAAAAAATCCCTTAAGCTAAAAAGTTTGTAAAATGTTAGATTGAAACATTTCTAACCTCTAAAGCACTAAAATATAGTTATATCAGCAAAAATCACATTCGCGTCATCTGATTCTTATTGAATACAATGTTTGAAGGCATGATATTTGGTGATGTGCAGCTTATGAGTGTCACCGTTTTACCTAAAAGAATACATGAGCTAGAGGAGTGTATTCTGTGGCACCTAACACCTAACATTGCTATAGCTCAGACAACGCCAATAGCTTGTTGAGACTTGCACTGTGTGACAGATCTTGAAATGTGAAATGGAGTTGCAAATGTCAATCTAGTATAAAAGCATTTCAAAATTGTTTAAATATTTCTATTGAAAATAACTCAAAAAAATTCCACCAAAACTAAAAAGATAATATAATGCGTAAGTCTGAGAGTTTACAAATTACCAATGTTAAGTAAAATATCCATCTATTTGCAGTTTTGGCAACTCTGTAAACAACAACCCATGGTTATGTCTAATACTTCTCATCTCTTAACCAAAGGGTGTTACTTGGTATTTCTTATCATCTTCTTTATCATATATAATTTTGTCTATGACTCTCTTGAGATGGCCTTGTTAGTCGCAATGAACTATGGGGTCTTCGTGTGAGTACACTGCAATATAGAAGCTCAGCAAAAAATCTCATATACATCATGTTGAATTGGAGAGGGCTCAAGGTCAGAACATATTTTTTGAATTTCTCTTTTTTTGCACAAATTTCAAGATATAGACACTTTCCACAACATTGTTTCCAAACCTGAACCTGGAATTATTTGTAGAAACTTGCAAATGATGAGGAAATAGAAAATGGGAACTTAGATGTTCCAGTTAGATAGACATTTCTCTTTCTCAGTCATGCCAGACAGTCTGCTCCTCCTTCTTCTTGGACCAGTGCAATACTGTGAAACATGAAAATATTGAGTTGATGTGTGCACCTTTCATTTCCCATGATAATTCCTCACCCCAGAGTCCCAGGTTTTTATAGATATTTTTTATTTATAACACACCTCTCCTTACCAATTTATAGTGAAATTATTTATGTCAATTAAATATTAAATTCCCACAATTAATTACAACTGTGGAATAATGTTTTCCCCATTTTGCTTAAGGAAATTTTGATATTATTGAGCAAGCAAATAATGTATTTTGGGATATGAAGAATTTTAGAAACTTGTGAAATTATGTTATTAAGGACTGACCTACTCACCAGGTTAGCTTTGCTCAATCATCAGAAAGAAGGGATTGGGCATTATTTATGACAATAAATAATAAGACATTATTTATGAAAATCACATATAGGGAAATAAGTTACCTGAAGTAATTTAGCTTAGGGTAGGCTCTCTAACATAAAGTGGAGGGAGCATTCTATTACAGTGAAAAAAAAAAGCTTTAAAACATTGAGAAAAAAAATTGTGTTAAGCAGAACTTTGTTGGTGATATGCCATGATGCTTTAAGTAGTGGAATTTTCTTCTTTTGTATTTTTTAAATTCAGTATCACTATTGTTCTTTCCTGCTCAATTTCCTTTCCATTGTTTATTTAATCATACTGTAGGGTAGGCAAGAAAATCAATTCCTACTGCTAGACCTGAAAAGTTAGGTAGAGAAAGATATAAGGATAAAGTATTCAGGGTATTTTGTTTTACCAATCACCAAAATTACTATTACACATATGTTTGTTTTGGAGTCAACTGGTTGCTATTAGGAAAAATCATTGTTCAAACACAGTGCATTATAATGACCTTTCAAATACAGGAATGATATGAATGTTATACATAGTTTTTGGTAATAAACTCCATATTTGATACCTTTCAAAGGAATGCTTTTATTATTTGAATTGCAGTCACCTGCTTTTGCTAACGGAACTGTTTTGTTGATCAGGTGTGCAAATATTTGTTCTTTGTATCTCTCAGACTACAGAATAGCATGTCTGAAAATTACAAGTAAGTTACAGTTGTATTCTGCTTGTATATATCTATGAAAATCTTAAAGCATATTGTTTTATTTTTCACGTTTTATAGTACTTTCTATATTTTAAGCATATTTTACTGATGTGGTCCAGATTATTTCTTACAGCATATAAATTTTACTTTAATTTGTATTTCTTATGGGTTCTAATTTCAATTGTAAACTAAAAAAATCTTCAAATCTTTATGATCATAATTGAAAATATCTCATATAGACATGTATTCTTGCTTCATTCATAGCACCATATTGCTAGAAATTATTTAGTTAGAATATATCCCTCCTGTTTTTATGAATTTTTATTTTAAGATATTCTTTTTGTTTTCATTAAAATATTAAAGAATAAAATAAGAAAAATTTAAAATATCATTTTTACAGAATTGTCTTATTCCAAAAATATTTCTTCTTTGAAAAAGTAGGTGATAGGTATTTTAATAGATATTTTAACAAGATTTTAAAGTCAATAGTATTGACTTTACTTTTTATGAATCAATTTTTTCAAAAGTAAATGTTAATTATTTAAATATCTATTAATTTTTTCAAAAGTAAATATCTTAATATTTACTTTTAAAAGTAAAAATCTATTTTTGATTTAATTTTTTCCTTCTTGAAACTGGCCAAATTTATAGATCTGGGAACTTTACATAGTTACTTAGGATATGTTGCATATTAAGCCATGCCTGTCCTGAATATTTTAATTATTACTTTGACACTTATCTGTTATGTCTTTAATCTTGTAAATAGTTGCTGATGCGCTGCTGTCTTTATTTCAAATAGCGATTCAATTTTAAAAACAATAAATCAATGCAACCCATCTTTTTTAACATTGGAGTTTAAAAAAAAGACTGTATATAGTCTGACACAAAAACAAAATTCTTTGTTTCATGTAGAATCATTAGAAAAAGAAGGAAAGTGGCATGCCTTTGTTTGACAGGCAGATTTACTATGACATGGAGAAGTCACTTAGTGTGTGTCTGAGTAGTGACATAACACACATAGGAAAAGGAAAATTAATTTATTAAAATGTATTGTTTTCAAGATACATTTATGTGATTAATCTATCTCTCCTCCCACCCCACTGATTTCCTATTTATTTATGGAATAGCCAAACTATAATTTCGGTCTCATCAACCTTCAGTCAAAAATTATTAAAAACACTTTTTTGGAAATTGGATTTTTTCAAGTATGAAGATACCAAAATGACTATTCAAGCACAGGAATGTAAATGTATGTAAATGTAACTGTATGTAAAAATAATATTCTTGACTAAGGAAATTCCCTATAAGGAGATATCACTGTCATTAGTTGTGCAATTCAGAGAGTCATTTTCACCTAGGTCACCTGCATTCTCATGTCATTGGAGTTAGAGCTTCTGAAGGGTTGAATGCTGTGCCTGTGGGTAAACCAGTTATTTCTAAATAGTGTGCTTTTCTAAAACTATACATACTTTTTCTTTTTTATTCAGTACCCTGTAGAAATCTGCTATAGGAACTGAACTTGGGAGTGTTTGGACAGATGTATGAAAGCACAGATGTTAACTTTAGCCACCTCTAATTACTTGAAAAACAAAACTAAGTAATTAGACTGTTTTTGAATGCCACATAGCAGAGAAATTCTGAGGTTCCAAAGTAATTGTTGGAAATGCAAGTTATCTTTTAAGGATAATTCCTTATAAGGAATTTGCTCTCCTTAGGAGAAAATAAAATTATATTGACTAAAGGATTCTTTTAATATGTTGGATAGCTCCTGCAGTTTAAAACTCCTGAGTGTTTCAAATATCAATGCAAAGTGACTTGGACTGGGAGTCCTGGCAGTTTACCAGTGAGTGTTATGCTTAACCTCAGAATTGTGTCTATGCCTTTACTGATTTGCTTCCATCTTCTCTGCTCCCTGCATTTTCTCTGCCTAAAATTTTCTCATTGTCTTTCCTCTTTTCCCTCCTTCCTTCATATTACAGGCCCTTACTTTTCCTCTCCTTTATCACTTTACTACTTTAATCCATTATTCTTTCTATTCTTTCAGATTTCTTCATATATATGAATATATAAATATATAGATATATAAATATGTTTATATATATATAAATGTTTATATAAATATGTTTATATAGGGATGGCCATAGAATTTAGTGAGGTCAAATAGAAGCCTACTGAGTATGGTTATTAGAAAGAGTACTGGATAGCTGGTTGTGGTGGCACGTGCCTGTAATCCCAGCTACCTGGGAAGCTGAGGCTGGGGATTGCTTGAATCGTGATACCCTGTGAGCCTGTGGTTCCATGGACAAAAATAGCAAGACCTAGTTGAAAGAGGGAGGGAGGGAGGGGAAGAGTGCTGATAAGAGTAATAAGACTGATTTTCAAGAAGACTCAGTAAATACTTGTCTTTTGCTCCACCCTTACCCATATCTTCTAACCAAGATGTAGTATGAACATCTTGTTACTTTGAGGATAATGGTAACTTCTGAGGATAATGGTAACTCCTATACCAGAAGTTTAGAAGGATTCCAGGTCTTAATATCTTTGAATAGTTGTACCTGTACCTCTTCTTGATTTTTTTGTACCTTAAGAAAAATACCTTCTTTTAAGTCAGACTTCTATTACTTGCAACTGAATGTAACCATAATTTCTTCTACACTTGCACAGTTTGCATTCTCTTTTAGGTTAGTCACAATTTTTGTATCAAGTCCTGAATTATTCTGATCCTTCCATAAAATTGTTTTTAGTCATTTTGATGGAATTAGGATGTCTCCTGAAATACTTCTTAATATGTTTTCAAAATATTCCTCCAGGTGACACAAATGTGTCACCTACAAAGTATGCATTAACATGAAATTGTGCATTAACATAAAATTAATACATTTTATGTTAAAATTTTTAGTAAGGCTTTTAGAACGTATCCTATCTAACAGTTTATGCTAGTTTCCTTTACTGAACTTTATCTCGTGACAGTTCTCTCTCTTAAAGTGCAGTGTCACCATATGTAAATCCTGTTGACATGTGAAATACTCAGATGTGTGACATGCTAGTAAATGTGAGCTCTGCCCCCGCCTTAACCTTGTTGTTATGTCTGATTCAGCCTCTAGGACCAAATCCAACATTGTCATTCCTCCTGTTTGCTACATATTGACAGAGGAAATAGGCACCTCACTTTACCTTCAGGAACATAGAATCTTTCTGTTTTAGGTCACCTTTGTTTATGAATGTTGAAATATCCTATGATCACAGTTCCATTTCTTATTTCCTTTTTCTGAGCAAACACTTCCTGTATTCTTATCCTGCAAAATGTTATAGATACAGTATTTATAATAGAGGAATGTAAGAAAATTAGTTGATTGTAGGCCATTTTAGAAAAAATGTATTCATACTTCTAAGCTGGGATACTGTTTAAAAAAACTAATAATAGCAAATGCTAAAAGCACTTAGTGTCAGTCACTGATCTAAAATATTTTACTTACGTATGTACATACATGCACAGAGCTTATATAATTATCACAACTTCATGACATAGGGGCTATTATCATCCTTTAATGGATGTAGGAACTAAGACATGGAGTGATAAATATTTTGCTCAAGATTATGAAGTTGTATGCAGAGTACAGTATGCCTTGTTCCAGGGTCCATACTTTTAGTTGGCATTCATTTATCTTTAGAAATGATTATTATTTCAGGAAAGGGATAATAATAGGAAATTATAAAAGATGTTCATAGAGAGAAAACAACAAAAAGGAAAAAACAATTTTGTTATTTAACGTATCGATTGCAAAATCAAACCATGTAGATAATATCCATGCCAGATGTGGTCAGAAAATTATAGTCCTAAATGATCCTTGGCTAGACATCATCTTTCTGTCAAACACAGAGGAAAAGTATCATTTAATATGCTTTTTTATTGTAGCAGATTTTATCTTTTTTAAATAGCTTGTAGTGTTCTGTTGTATATATTTGCCACATCTTTTAATCTAATAGTGCACATGGAAAGATTATTTCCATTTCTTAGATATTGTAAGTAGTGCTGCAATGAACATAGGAGTTCTTTTTTTTGAGACTAGGTCTCACTGTTTTTGCCTGTGGAACTGCAGGCTCACGTTGCCCAGGGTACCATAGACTCAGGCATTCCCCAGCCTCAGCTTCCCAGGTAGCTGGATTACAAGCGCACGCCACCATGCCCAGCTATATTTTCTTGGAACTAGGTCTCGTTATGTGCCCCTGGCGGGACTCGAAATGTGATCCCTGACCGCAGCTTCCTAGGCTGCCGCTTACAGGCATGTGCCAAACATAGGAGTTCTTAATAAAAATAACCCCTTCCTATTGTTTAATCTCTTTATTGACACAGAGTTGGTTTACAACATTATATGTGATTCAGAGGATGAGGAGACACCTTCTCAGATGCCTGTCACCATGCCATACCCCCTACCAACATACCCATATTCCACGTGACTCTCCCTATTATTTTTCCTCTCTCTCTAGCCTCACCCCCTCACCTCAGTAAGTTTCTATTATTGTTTTGGTATTATGAGATTCATTTTCTTTTCTATCAGTACAAATAAGCATACAGTGGTATATTTGTCTTTCTTCTTCTGCATTTAGTGTACTCTTGACCTAGAAGAACTAACATGCTTTAAAAGAATGATATTCAGGGCCGGGCATGGTGGCTCATGCCTGTAAGCTTCAGCCTAGGAAGTGGCCAGGGCCAGGGATCGCGGTTTGAGTCCCGCCTGGGGCCCGTAGCGAGACCTAGTCCCCCAAAAACAGCTGGGCGTGGTGGCGCGCGCCTGTAGTCCCAGCTACATGGGAAACTGAGGCTGGGGATTGCTTGAGTCTGTGGTACCCCGGGCATTGAGAGCCTGCAGTTCCATGGGCAAAAATAGCGAGAGCTAGTCTAAAAAAACCAAAAAAGAATGATATACAAATTTCAAAAATGGTGTGAAAATTTGTTCTATTTTTTTTAACATTTTAATGAATATAATTTTTATTAAGATTTTAAAGTACATAGGAAATTTTCTCTTTGACTCACCAGTAGAAATTAAGAAGGACCTAGATACAAGAGGAGGATTATACACTTAGAAAGCCATTTAAAAATATTTTTATTGAAGTTCACTTATTTATAATATGCTTTTAGGAAATTCCTTTAAGTGTTGTCAGTGTACTTATAGCCTGTGAAACTGAGTGATGTGGTACAAACTCAAAGTCTTGGGAGGTAAGAGAGCTTTCTGTAGTATCTGACCTGCTCACTAGTAGGACGTCTGTCCTCACTGTAATATTGAAACCAAAATGGTGTAACCTTTGATTTGTACTTGTCCTTGAAGGGTTATTTTTCATATATAACTTGGATCTTTAAAAATCATTTTCTGTTGAGATCATTTACATGATAAGACAAAGAACAACTACTAAGCATCCTCTCCTGTCCTATCCCTCAAATAACTTACCTACTGCTTCAGAGTACAGAGGTCAACTCTAACCTTTGTGGCAACCAGGAAAGGTGACACCTGAGGGCTTGTAGGTTGTAGGCTGTCATGTGTAGTGCTTGGATACGGGGTCTTCCTTTGCTTTAAACTTTCAGTGATAGTATGTTGTTTTTTTTTTTTTTGGTTTGTCATCATCATAGTTTATCCAAAAATTTGCCATCAGGTTGAACTGAGATCTAGATGCTAAATCAGACAGTAGAATACAGGTGTAGGCTGGGAGTTTCACAGAGGTTCTCAACAGGCCTGACAGGAGGCCCTCTTTTTCATTAGGAGAGAAAAAATTGCTCTATTGTGACCAAAAGGTCAGTAGCCTTTATAAAGATATCACCAAAAAATGTAGAGAAGGTCCATAAATAGATATTTTCTTTTCTCTGATGGGTAAGCCAGATCATGTTTCCCTTTAGCATATGCTGATGAGCTGTTCTGAGTTGTAGCTCTAATGTGTAAATCTGTATGCCTCAAGAATTCAGTATGAAGCCATAGACTTTATGTGGCAATGTGACCTGATGCAGGTTTTAAACATTTTAGAATATTTCAAACACTAATGGTGCATATCAGACTTTTAACAGAGTATGAGACAGAGACTTCAATTTCAAAAGAATTGTGAAATATCTTAAACATATAGAAAACTATAGTAAATGAAAATTCAAATTGGTATCACTAATGAGTACCCAAGGGACACCTATCTGTATTCACTGAAATAAAATGCAAATGCTCTGGAGATCAAACTCTTCACAAATGTTCAAAATAATACTCACTGATTTGGCCTCTGTTGCTCAATGATTTTTGCTGGTCTAAACAAGTTTGTCCTGTCCCAGCTATATCAGTTGTTCCCAAGCACTTCTGCAATATAATGAAAACAATGGAAGCCCTGCAAACAGAATCAGAAATCATGGATGAGGCTTATGTTTTACTATTCTGTAGAAACAGTTATTTAAAAAAGCTCATGGTTTTGATTAATTAGAGTCTAATGTTTCCAGAGATAAAGGTGAAATGTTTCCCCTTAGAAATACTTTTCAGAGAAACATTTACAATCAAATTTTAGGAATGGTTATTAGATTATTCTCAAATTAAAAGAAATCTTACACTTTTTTTTGACATTGTGATCATCGTCTTTACACCTTTATTTTCATTTATGTAGGAAATCAACCCACCAGTAGATTTCCTTGCTTGTGCCTCTGAATTCTAGATTCATGTTCCTGATGCCACAAGTTTCCTTGGCCATCCCATTGGTAGGTGTTGGGATGGGAGTGATGTCTCTGCAAAGGAAAATTAAGGTGTTGGAAGAAGAGGATATAGGTGTAGGGCAGGCAAAGAACACTGATGACTACAATCAGTATAGAAGTTTAAGGGTGGTGGAAGAGTGACATGACCTCTGCCATAGAGCTGATGATCACATAGACCCTGGGAATAAGTGGTTTTTGGGGAGCATTGGAGCAGCTTTTATTATATGTAATGATTTTAGTGCTTTTTTTCAGAGTTATTTTCCCTTATCTTACAGAGTTTTTGCAGTTTTATAGAAATACCTGATTCTCTTCTGAAAACCATTACAGCATAAAAGATTGCCTGTCCGTGTACACAAAATCCAGATTCTCTGAAAAGTGTTTGCTCTTTTTCACCTCAAATCCTTAGGGATTTTATAGCAACTACATGCAAGGGAATGTAAGTGTAAACTAGTGAGTACTTACCTCTGCTTTCATACTTTGCTGTGGACAGCCACAATTTTGCACTGCTAATGGGAATGCAAACTGGTCCAGCCACTATGAATGAAGCTGTGTGGAGGACCCTTCTGAAAATTAGAACTACCATTCAATCCCACAATCCCACTACTAAGACTCTCCCCAAAGGTTATAGAAACTCTAATCCAAAAAGACACCTGATATTTATTGCAGCACAGATGCAATAGTCAGTATATGGAAGAAGCAACCCAAATGCTCCAAAATAGATGAGAGGTTCAGAAAGCTGTGGTATATGTACACAGTGTAATATTATTCATCAATCAAAAACACAAACTTATGAATGCACAGAGGCGACATGGATGGAGCTAGAAGGTATCATGCTAGCAGAAATAAGCCAGAAAGAAAAAGAGAAATACTTGATGGTTTCGCTTATATGAGGGATATAGGGAAAACAAACAGACAAGAAAAATTTAAAGCTAAGAGTCAGCAGAACTGAAGCATAGAGCATAAGAGGGGGAGAGGGGAAATAGGGTGGGATGGGCACAGAAGATTAAGACAATAGTTCATGGTGATAAGGTGGTGGGAGAACCCCAGGGTAGATAATGATGTAAAATAAAATTTTAAAAAAGAAGATATCAGATTTCCCTCAACCCTAAGATTATCAGGACCACAGCAGCACTTGTTCCAATTGATCATCATCTTCTTACCATGATTTGTTGTTTGACCTTTAGGAGGTCTTTCCTAGTTGTCCCTCCATTAGTGACTGCCCCTTCTTGCCTCCATTGCCACCTCTTCCTCTGTTTTCATGATTTTTTTTCATTTAAAACCAAGATAATTTCAGTCTTCTGCACTACACAGGACAACCACACATTCCACAGTTTGCCAGAAATAGCTTTGTCTAACTCTGCTTTTCCATAGTCCTACTAGTTTAACATTTTACCAAAGGTTCAGGTGCTCAAATTTGAATTATAAATTCTGCCATAATACTGTCTATCCCTTCTGTCACTATCCATCTCTAAGAAAAAGAGGAAGTCCTTGGCAAAGTCTATAAGGCTCCAGAGATCTGGCTCCTCTGCCACCTTTCTGACCTTATATCATATTACTTTTCACCTAGTTTTGCAAAAAACTATGAGAACCCTTTTTTCTGTTTTTAAAACACATTGGAATCAGTCCCATCTCAGGACCTTTGCATTTGCTCTTCCCTTTCTAGCATGCTTTGCCCCAGGTAGCTCCAAGCTGCCTCCTTCTTGTTTCAGGTACATATTCAATTGTCACCGCCCCAGTGAGGCCTTTCCTGATCACTCTGAAACTGTGTTCTTCTCCCCAGTATTCCATATTCCCCTGAACTGCTTTACTTTTCTTCAGAGTTGTTACCATTTATATATTTTACTTTGTTTACTTTCCATCAACCATCAGTATAGTGCCTTTAAGCTCCACCTAGACAGGGATTTTGTCTGTCTTATATCTCTATTGCCAGTACCCAGAATAGTGCCTAGCATGTAGCAGGATTTAAAACATTTTGATTTGATCAGTGAGTAAAACTAGCACTCAGGAAAACTAGCACCCACCGAATTTGTTATAGTTTAAACTGTTGTGTGATCTTGAAAATGCAAAATAAAGTAATCCAGAAAGTAACTAATAAGGATGAATTTGTGAGTTCAATTTTTGAATTTTGGCATTTTTTCTAAATCCATAATAACAATGCTTAAAAAAATCTGAAAACCATGTTTCTACTTTCCCACCCTCTAAACTTAAAAAATTCTCATGACTTTTGTGAGACTATGCAATGCTATTTATAGTGGCCTGTTGGATTGACTTTGTTTTAACTATATGTTAGCATATCCAAAAAAGTTCTCATAGCAATTAGTGACTACAAGTATTAATAGAAACTATAATAGACTTTAGGTTCTTATTCCCAGAAACTTCTTTATGCTGTACCCTAAATAAAATTGAAGCAATTTTGATGAATGGGTAGCTATTTTGTATTTAAATTTTCATCTGAATGGGAATAAATAATAGAAAGAATAGAGACCAAAATAATCTTGATTCTCTACTCAAAAGATAATAACCATGTAGAAGAAATGCAAAAAAGGAAACTAAAAAAAATCTCAAAAGATTTACTCTCTAAGAGAAATCTGTTTGGGTAATGATTAATATGCAGAAGGAATGGCAGCTGAGAATTCAGGATTTTTATTAAATTTTATTTATCAATATCCTATAAATTGAAAGGATAGGAAGTTTCAGATTTGTAGGTACCAGCAGGAAGAATATTTTCAGTTGGTGAGGATCACTCGGGTCTTACTAATAACAACTTTTAAAGTTTTCCCTTTCTTGTACCTAACACATTGAATACTTTTAAATTTAGGAGCCTTTGAAATTGGAGGAGACTGAACTAGGGATTTGTGGTGGTGGAAGCAAGCTCAGGAGACTGGCTGGATTTCTTTCTGGACTTTGCACTTTCACCCTCTGTAGCCTTTCAACCACCCTCCAAAGTTTCTGTGCCTCATTTTTATCTGAAAAATGAAAGTGATGGTAGTACTTGTGTCAGATTTTTTATGAAACTTTATTGAGCTAGGGCATGCACAGAGCTACATAGTGTCTAGAAAATAATGCTAGGTTTTATTATTGTGGCATACCTTTTTTATTTTTTCCTTGTAAGTGGATTTTTATTAACAATAACTGAATTTATTATCTTTTTTCTCTTAATATTGTGTATTCATTATATTGATATTTTCCAAAAACATAATTCTAGTAGCTGCTTAATATTCTATTGTATGGCTATAATATACTTGTAAATTTATTAATGTTTACTGTTTTTTATTTAGTTTTCATTGTTATAGACACTATGATGAATATTTTTTTACATCTTTCAAAATTTAGCAAATTTATTTTCTCTGCTGTGTGGCTTTATTTTTCCATGAAATTTACATGTAGAATATGTTAACAAATTTATGAAAACACAGCTATCTTTTTTTCTTTGTTATGTTTTATTGCATTTGTGCTTGGAATGTCTTCTCATACTTAGAGAGTAGGTAAGCCATACCTACTAAATAAGATGAGATGTAATCACATAATATTTTGCCTATTTAATTTATATTTTCAAATGTGGATTATAGTAACTTTCCTGCATTGATCTCATTTATTTGTGTTTCTTTTTTTTTTTTTTAATGGGGCAAGTAGTTCTTTTGGAACCATAGAGAACAGTCTTCTGCCCTTACCTACTTTGTCTTAACCACTAATAGAAATGCTCTTGAATGATCTGTCCCATGTACCATATGGACTGAATTATTGATTCTGACTGTGGTGGTTGAATAAAAATGCCAGATGCCTTTACTTAAGCCTCAGGGGTATTTTGCTTCTTTGAAGAGCATCTAGTTCACTCTCCTGTGCAGGATTCTTTTTGGGATTTTAATATCCTCAATTATGAAACACCACTGGATCAGAGCAACTGTTGACATCATCAATGCATTCTTTTGCTGAGGGTACCTCTTTTTGGATGTCAATCAAAACAGGGACAATTCAGGAACAACCTTTGGAGCTTAGGATTCAGATAGAAAGGAAGGAGAAAAGACATTTTATGTGAAGGAGAATACATGAGAAAGAATTGATTCAAGAGATTTGTTGGAAAAGTTTAGTGAAGAATGGGTTTACAGTCTTATTAAATGCAAAGAATCGTTAAAAGAAAGGCAAGATGTAAGGCAGATTTTAGCAGGTTTACTTGGTGATGGAATCTTGCACTCAGAACTGAAGCAATCTCTTTTTGAGGGAACTACCAAAAGTTTATCAGTTAGGGTGTTGCACCTTAGAAGCCTATTGGAATTTGTCTCTGAAGACTGTCCTGGACTCTGATTGAAGAAAAAAGCTGTTCCATCTGAGTTCAGCTGATGACCATGTTTTCGGTTTCCCTGAGGAGGTATATACAGCTGTCAAAATCAGCTGTCGATCTGTGAGGCAGAAGATGATGCAGGCCCCTCACATCCATGGGATGTGATTTAGTTCTGTGGAACTGTGCAAAGTGGACTGGAGTGGTGAAGCCTGAGGAATGGAGACCAGATACTAGGTTCCTAAATAAGAGAGAAGACTATGTAGCAGGGTAGGTAAAAGTATAGGCTTTGATTTTTGGTCTGAGTGTCTTAGAATCCTGCCTCTACCACAACTAAGCCTGAATTTCCTCACTGTGAATAAGAATATCTCATTTCTTATTAAGTACATGTGAAATACATTTGCTATTAACTGATACATAGTAAATGCTTAATAAATGTTAATTACTACTGTAGTGTCAGTGAGGAGGTTGGGAAAGGTCACACGAATGACAAAGGAATGATAAGAGCAGCTGACTAATTGGGTATAAGGGCAACACAGAAAAAGAAAAGCAGTGATCCCAGCATCTGAGTTGTTGAAGAGATAATGAAAGCAGTGGCAGTTGATAGGAGAAGTTTTGGAAAGATGTGCTAGTTTTCTTGTTAGGGTGTGGATTCAGTGTTCATATTAATTTCCTTTAGTGGAAAGATATGTATTTCCAAACAATCTAAAAGCAGCAGCTTGTCTGGTTTGTTCTTTCAATATCAACATTTGAAAAATAAAATTCTGTAGCATGATACACTTATTGTCAACCTTTTATTAACTCATTTGTACACATTGTAAATTCATTCAGACTGGATGGAGTATTTTTCGTATTTTGTGTCCTTACTGTTAAATGTTTATGAAAATTAAATTCTAAGAATAAAATTTAAATCTTAAGATTTTGATGTGGTAAATCATAGATGGGAAGTAATTCAAATGTTAGGAATAGAAAAAGGGCAACAACTGGTTTAGATCAGATAAATTCCTTAGTTCAGAAATTAAATGTTTAAATAGTTTTAAATGTTAAATTTTCATGTTAAAATCTTCCAAATGTTGAATACTGTTTACATAAATGCTGTAGATTTTCTAGCTTTATGTGAAACAAAGGACTCTACTATGCTGGCAAAAAGAGAAAAAGGTCTAGGAGTTGAATTGATTCAGCCAGGTGAGTAGGGAAATATGTAAATAAAATGTGTTATTATTGCCATTGATGCCAATGTTAAATTTTTGTGCCCTAATATATTATTTAAAATGGAGTTCTAGTCTCTGAGATAATATGAAACAAAACCAAAGTATACACAGTACTTACCAACATGTAAAAATGGTTTTATTTAGATTCTTTCTATTCAAATATGTGGTCTTTGAGTATTACATAATAGTCTTTTTATTTGTGTAACATTCCATTTCATTCTAAACAACTGTGTATATTTTCTACCAAAATGCTCAGAGCAACCATTTTATTCTTGTGGATAAAAGGACTTCACTGATTCTAAATCTGGGTTATTTCCACCATTTCTTGTGCTATATTAATATTTTGCATTTATTTGATGCACTTTGTGTTTAGTAGACTGTGAATATATCTGTAAGAACCATTTAAAAAAATCCCTGTTATTTTGATTGAAAAATAGATGTCACAAAACACCAAGGCTGAAAATTTTGACCCTGAGGTCTATAAAAGAAATGAAGGTTCTCTGGCCACAAACTTAAAATAATAATGACTTTCTTTACATGAAAATGTGTTTTTAAAAAGAAATACATGTATATGCATATACTAATATATGGTTTAAACTGAGCTTTAAACTTGCATTTTTCAATAAAGCTTATATAAATTATTTGTGACAGTTTGACATAGTATTATTTTCCTTATTTTAGAGATGACAAAACAGAGGTTTAAAAAGAGTGGTGACTTACCCATAGTCTCTTGACAATGGTGTTGAAAACTCCTTTCAAATTTGGGTCTGTGAGACACAGCTTGATCCCCAAATTGGGTGAATTTATCTTGTCTAGTCATTTTCATGCCGCTGTTTGGTAGATTAATCACATACTTTTTAGATTGATATTAATCACATAAGAAAAGATTTATGCCAGTCTCATTTGCTTCTCTTTTGAGCAGCAAGATAAATCTATCTCAACAATCAGGACAAAGAAATCCAAATCTTGTTAAAAGTTGAGGAGTGAGAGTCCTGTATCTTCAACATACTGTATTAACTGATGCTTGAGTGGCACATTTTATCTCTGCTTGTTTCTTTATCTGGAAACTGCTAGTGCACATGCAGCAAGGTTATTTTTCCTGTCCTTTGTATTTATTATGAAACATTCTGTTTATGGAGAAACAAAAGTATGATTTAGCATCTATTCACTGTCACCCAGTTGTAACTAATAATATTTGCCACATTTGCTAAGATTTTTAAAATAACTGAAACAATACAGTATAAACTCTTCTATGCCCAAGCCAGTACTACTCCTGCCCATATGCTCTGCCTGGGGATAACCAGTGTTCTGAACTGAGCTTGTATTCGCAAGATTATTTGTATTTAAAAAAAGAGCATTTATTTATGAAGACTAGAAAACCTATGGAGTAAGCTTAATTAAGCTTTTATTTGCCTCTTTATATGTTGGGGATTAAAATATTGGTTTTACTTATCTCAGAGGCTGACAGATCATCATGTGGAAATGTTATGTGATATATACGATGATACAGAATAGAGGGCAGTGTTATTATTATTACCTAGTCCCAAGGTCTCTGATTGCAGCGGTTACAGAGAAGAGGCTGGAGTGCGAAGAGGGAATAAAACAAAGGTGGCAAAGAGCAGGAGCAGAGACAGAAAGACAATGAGAGGAGGACGGAAAAGTTGCTAATATTTACTGCATGCTTCTTACAGATACTTTATTGGCTACTTTAAATATATCATCCTATTTAATTTTCAGTGATTTTTTTCTTTATGAAATTTATGTGATTTAATTTATTATTTTAAATTTCCTTAATTTTCTTTTCTTCATACAACCTTGGTTCTATTTGTATAGTTATCTACAAATATACTATACAAATAACTATACAAATAGAACTTCTTTCCCCTAACCCCTATCCCTGTCTATTCACTCACACCTCCCTTTTCATGCACATTATGGTCAGTGCTTGGCCCATTGGTGTCTTCCTTTCCTGGTGCAATGTCTTTTTCCTGGGTAGGGAACTACACTCCTGGGACTCTGCAGCTCGTACTACTTAGATTTCCAGGGGGAGCTCTATAGTGGGTAGCTAGTCTAAGCATGTCTAAAACCTCTTATCAGTCAGTTGCCTGGTGCTGCTATCCCAGCTTCTTTGTTCTTGAATTTGCTATGATGGAGGTGACTGCCTCCTTTTCTGCAGACCTTTGTGATCACTGGAATTCATGGCTCCTCATTGCTGGCTGTCTCCTCCTTCCGACATTAATTCCATGTTGCTGCTTCCAATCTGTATAGTTTTGGCATCTGGGGTTAGGCTTCTAACTCCCAGCCATTGGTGGTAGAGAGGTCCCCCTGTGAAGACAAACTCGAGTGGGTGGTTGGTTCAGCTCCTCTCTTGTCTTGTGGTTTGCAGTTCTGCCATAGTCCCATCTCTGTGACTTTCCTTGGGGGAGGGGGGTGCTTTGCTGGTGTTGATTACATGACTCACAGTGACTCTTTGAAATGATATTTTCATGAATATTTTTCACATGGAGAGACTGAGGCATGAAGAGAATTAAGTGATTTTCCTAAATCAAAGAATTAATAAGTGGTCCAGCAAAATTCAAACCCGTAAGGATGATTTCCAGAGCTTGAATTCACAATTCTGAATTACTTTAAATGTATTTGTCTCCAAACAAAGCAAAACAAAACAAAGGAAAAAACACAGAAACTAGTTCAGCAGACAAATTTGTATTTATATGCTTTTGAGTTTCTAAGACTATACCATTTGCAGGTATATAGTGAGCTAATTACCAGGCACCTGGTGACACATAACTCAATCTCTTCATTTCTTTTCTGGTATTATCTTGCCCATTTTTTGTTTTCTGTTACAAGAATATAAATGATTGAAAATGGGGTAGGGGGAAGACTTTAATTCATCTGTTTGTGATTTATAAGTTTCAGTTAAGTTGCTCTATAGCTAAAGGAAAAGTAGGTAAATAATTCTCAGCTATTGCCAACCATAAATTTTAAAGATTAATTTTGAATTCCTTAAAATTAAAGTTTGCTAAAAAGTATAGTATGGAAAAAATATTGATTCTTCATCAGTACCTGGAACAGTTATAGAGTATCTTCTTATTCTGTCTTCCCTTAGAAGTGTCATCTGTTCCTCTTAGTTAGCCAAGAGCACAGGAGTCTATAACAGGCATGCCTTCTATTTTTGTATTTCTTGCACAAGCAACATTTTGAATTCTCTGTTCATTAGCACTTTGCTGACCAAACACATAGTCCACATTTGTGTTTAAAGAAATTCATCTGCCATAAGAATTTACATACTCCGTTTGTGCACACTCACTTCCCCAAACACCAGCAATCCATAAGAGCTCATCCAAGCTTGTTAGTGATTTCTGAAGAGTAAAATTAGCTGTATGTGACAAAAGCACCTTCAAGTGGTATTCTTTATTAAGCTACATTGGCTCTGCCATTTATAATCTGTGGGAAACAGTGCTGCAGTACTTTTTTCTATATGTTAAGTAGGAATCCAAAACCAGACCATAATTTAACTTCACTTTCTCATAGGCACCTTCACAGCAAACACACATGTATACACACAGTCATGTATTTACACTAGGTAGCACATTTAATATAAACTTTAGTTTTTTCTTTGTCACTGTAATGCTGCTTTAGGAATCTATTTAGAGAGGATTCTCCTGATCACTCATTGATTTATTTATTCACTCATTAACTATGCTGAAGGCTATCTGTCCTTATAGAGGATCTAGCCAAAAGGGAGAAGTCAGAAAATGATAAATATAAAATGTAGTATGTAAAATGAAAAATAAAATTAAGGAGGAAAAATAAGAGAATGGGGATAAGAAATGTCAGAAGGTGAATGTTGCGGAGCAAGCCTGCCAAGAAAGTAAGTGACTTTTGAGGCAGGATGCCAAAGAGATGAGGGGTTGAGCGCCACAGACAGAAGTAACAATAAGCACACAGGAGCTTGCTCTGTATTTGAGTCACAGCAAGTGTGGATAGTGTATGGAGTGGGATGACAGCAGATAGAAGTGAGGGAAATGGGGAAGGACAGAGCTGATGATGCAGAATTTCATGGACCTTCAGGAAAGTGAAATTTTTGAAAATTTTGAGTCAAGAAACAATTTGAAGTAGTTTTTTTTTTGTTTGTTTTTTTTCACAAAAAGATCTTTCTGGCAGCTGTATTGAGAATGAACTGTAGAGGGGTAGAAATGGAAGGAGAGACAAGTTAGGAGGCCATTGTAACAATATGATTGGAAAACGATGGTGAGTTGGACCAGAGTGATACTGGATTTTGATTTGTTTAAGATAACGTGAGGGAGACAGAGAGAGAGAGAGAGAGGAAAGTCAGGGTGGCTTTAAGAGTTTTGACTTGAGGAATGAAATTGTCATTTATTGACATGGGGAAGACTGGAGGAAAAGGACTTTGGGCAGAGTATTAATGAGCTTAATTTAAGACACATTAAGTTTGAGGAACTGTTAGATACACGAGAATTTCTAATGAGCAGATGAATGCAAGGTCTGTTTTTCAGGAGAGAGGTTGGGCAGGGGAGGGGCATAAATATGAGTTACATATGCATTTAAATGGTATAATAAGAAGAAACTATGATTGCAAATCTATGAGCATTAAATAAAGCAGGAAGAAAGGAATAGCATGTGATATTGAAAAAAATTATGATTGTGTCTAGAGGTTTGTGTGACTTTGAACAAATCTTTGGTTTTAGAGTCTGTTTTTCTTGTCTGTAGCATGGAAAGGTAAATGGCTACAGACATCTTTTTCTTCAATTTGATGGTCTTTAGGGGCCCAGTTCTCTTAGAAATTTATAAATTAATATTACTGATATTATTACTGATTTTATTTCAGTTTTTAGTTTGGCAATGAAGAAGCTCAAGTAAGTTTCAACTCATTTCAGTTTGAATTTCTTTCTGACAGCTATTACGTGTTACATAGTCAGTCATTTGCATTTGGTTAATCACAGGTACTCTTTCTGCTGCTAGTATCATCTTCAAACATAAACTCTGACCACAAGTACACATACATGCCATACACATGCGCACACACACACATATTCAGAAATATAGTGAGACTCTCGAACAGCAGAGATTTTCCCACTATGTGCTCTCTAGTGGGAGGGGAGAGGGTTAGGTGGTTGAGAAAACAGGAATGTTAGAAAATATGTATGAGGCTGTTACATTCACATTAAACAGAGGTACTGTACGTTACACATTGGCTTTCTTTATCTGTGTGGGAAATCAAGCACAAAGAACTCAACTTTTATTTCCAGATTCTCAACTTACTCTTTCCTTGAAATAGTTGAAGCCATGTACGAATCTACATAAAAATTTTAAGGTTTGAGGGATAATGGCTGGCAGTTGATCCTATTTGTTGTTACTTTTAAAAGGTGACTTATTATTAGGGAAGGGTAAGATTCATTGAGTGCTTGATCTGTGTTGGGCACTGTTGGGTGCTCCAGATGTATTATCTTGATTTAGTTACCCTCATTTGAACATGGTAGGTGAGTTACTGTTTTGCCAGTTGTGTAGATGAGAACCTGAGTCATAAATGCCTTAAATTCCTTACTCTGGCTCTTTTTACTAGGGCTGATAAATTTAGGAGTTTGGAATCAAACCGTTTGGTTTGGTTTGTCCCATGATATACTTTGTTATTCTTAGGGTATGCAGGTCTGGAGAGTCAAATTTAGGAGGTAAGGTGTGGGGAAGGACTCTGAAGGTCTATTCTGCAGCTGATATTAGATCACTGTGTGCTGGTCTAGAGTTTCCTGTGTTCACAGGACAACTGAACCAGATGTTATTTTCCTTTGGGCTATTATTAATTCCTTCTCAAATCCACATTGAGGTACATATTTTGCCTTCATGTGGGTTTTCTGCAAATTTCTGTAACACAAACATGTATCACTTAGCCAACCACCCAAGAATGACTGTGAAATCAAAGAAGTTCCATCTGAAAAATACTCAAATATGTATGAAGCTAATGCAGGTACTTTCAATAAGAGGGGGAAAACAGAACCTGGGGTAAAAGTGGGATGAACAAGTTTTACATCATGGCCTTGCTGTTGAGAAAGTGTGTTGTGTGTATGTGTGTGTGTGCACATGCGTGTCCAGGTTGTGTTCCCCACATCTTAATTCAAAAAAGACAAATGAGATCATGCAATCTCCACTATTCTTGTATTACAAGATTCCCATAAAGGTTAAATTAGACATGTAGCAGTGCTTAATGAAGTGTTACACACATGTAAAGGATGATTATTATGGTTGAATCAACCCTCTTAGAATTAGATAAGTCTTTGTTAGCTAAAAACCAGGGGACCCATTCTTCTAGTTTCAATCCCTGAGATAATTATTGCAACTCTACTCATTTTCCTTTAACTAGCTATGTATCAAAAGAATAATTTATTTTACCTCATACATTAATTTTCTTCTGGAGTGCTGAGAAAAGTTAGAAAAAAATCATTTTTCACTTGAGACAGATTTCAGTGTAGCATTTTTTTCCTCCTTAACTCAAGGGAACTGAATTCCAGAGATATTTCCAATGAGAATGGACTGATGAAGCCAAGGCAAACACCCTAGTGCCCCTGCAATTAAAACTCTGCAGCACATATCATTTACTCCTTCCTGTACTTCACCAGTTTTCTTTCCTGCTTTCTGGCAGAATGCTTATCTCCATTACTTGTGTTTCTACTTATGATTCCAACTATGAAGGTTTTTTTTTTTTTTTTTTTTAGACCAGGTCTCGCTATTTTCACCCATGGAACTGCAGGCTCACGTTGCCTGGGGTACCACAGACTCAGGCATTCCCCGGCCTCAGCTTCCCAGGTAGCTGGGATTACAGGCACACGCCACCACGCCCAGCTATTTTCTAGGTCTAGGTCTTGCTACATGCCCCAACCGAGATCTCAGGCCCCGGCCGTGGCTTCCTAGTCTGCCACCTACAGGCATGCGCCACCATGCCTGGCCCTCCAAATATGAAGTGTGAATTTTCTCTTTAACTCAAGAGAATCCCAAGACACCAAAAACATCCATTTATCCTTCTCCATTTTTTTCTTTCTGCGTTCCTCCTTTTCCTGTCATTTCTAGGGCCAGCTGTAAAGTTGCCAGGATAGTTCTCTTTTAACATGCCAGTGAGTCTATTCTTTATTTTGATCCAAGACAACAGTACTTGCCATCTACAACTTCATTCTTAACTTCTACCTCCTATTCAAGTCTATGTTGAAAGTTTAGCACTTTTAAGCCTTCTTAAATCCTTGCTAATAACCCCTTTTGGGAGAAGATATAAACGCAGTTTTTTTTTTATTCTAACACACTTTCATATCTTTTCCTTGTTAACCAAGCTTCCATCTGAAGATTATAGTAGATCAGTATGATTCCTAATTAAAAAGTTTTGAAAACTAGCCCAAAGGAGAGATTTTCTCATAAGATTATTTTTTTGCTATACCCAGAAATCATTTTGTAAGGATAAGCTTTTATGTTGTGCTGATTAAAACTCACATTTTTGGGTCATATTTCTTAAGTCTGTTTGACTTTATCCAGATCTTTTTTTTCCTGTGGAGGCTAGTCCAGCAAGCAATGTTGTTACTTTGTTTTTCTTATAGAACACTTACAGTATCAAAATTCCTTTTACCAGGGTTTCATGTCTTTCAGACATTCCTATTAATTTCCTTTTTTTTGAGACTAGGTCTCGCTATTTTTGCCCATGGAACCACAGACTCATGTTGCCTGGGGTACCACAGAATCAAGCAATCCCCAACCCCTCCTTCCCAGGTAGCTGGGATTACAGGCGCATGACACCATGCCCAGCTATTTTTTTGGAACTAGGTCTTGCTGTGTTACCTGAGCGGGACTCAAACAGCGATACCTGTTCCCTGTCATGGCTTCCTTGGCTGTCACTTACAGGCATGTGCCACCATGCCCAGCCTTAATCTCTGTTAGTGTTTTTTTTTCTAATTATTTCTATCAATTTCTGTTAGTGCTTTTTCTAGACATAAGGATGACTTTGTGTGCATAGTAACTAGAATTGACATTGAGACTGCAAATTTTGATGTGGCCAAGGAACTACCAGAGGTGTAGCCCTGTGTGAAATGTGAAGTTAATAATAGATAAAGCATGAACTAGCATGGGAAGACCCTGCTGCCATTTCAAACATATTGAATATTAGATTAAACAGGACAGGACATTAAAAAAAAAGACATATAATTGAACTCAAAAGCAAACTGGGGACTATCTTCTTGTGTTAGAAATAAAGAAGGGCCCAAAACCATAGTAAAAGATAGAAGCTACAGAGATTTTGGGGGTATCTGGACCTAATATGTGCCAGAGAAACTGGGATTTTAAAAAAAAAATCTGAATCAGGGATTCAGGTTTCTATAGATGAAAGAAAGATGGACATCCAGTATAAGCTTTAAAACAAGGGTGTGGTTTTCCTATTCCTGCAAGAGTATCAAAAAACTCTGTTTACCAGACTTGATGTATGATGTGGAAACAGACTACTTGTCCTTTTTCGTGGGTGAGACTATAGGTGATCTGAGATGAAAAAGGAAGCTAATATCTGCTGTACATATTGGGAAGAACTGAAGCTGCGTTATAGTCAGTTGAAAATTTGGGCCAAGAATGCAACAGTAACACTATCCTACTACCTAGTAAGAGTTCCAGAAGGAGAGGGTAAACAGATGCAATATTTAAAGGGGTAATGGTAGAAAAATTTATGAAATTGGAGAAATTTTTGAATTCTTAAGTTGAACATGTATATAGAATATCACTGAATAAGATTAATTTGGATGCTGTAGAATCACAAAGCACATTTGTTCTTCTGGTGAGAAAATAGCCTTAAGTTCTAGCAGAAGGAGAGTTGATTATTCTTAATCATTTTTAAATTTGAGCAGAGGAATTCAGTAACTGTTCAAGGAATACCACTGGAGCATAAGAGATTTTTGAACTGGTTTGATGTCATTGACTTTATTTCTCTTTTTATGACTTATTCTGTTGAGGTCCAGAAAAATTGGCTGAATGACTCAAGGACTCTTAGCTATGTAAAGGTAGTACTGAATTGAATTAACAATATGTCACTCAAAAAATATAAATACTACATATCTCTAAGGTCTGAACACAAGATCATAGTCACGGACTTGTATTCTTTTTGTGTTTAATGATGGGATGGTCAGACATTAGCTAAAATGTCTTTTATAAATAGTATCCCTAGTCTTTCTTTTCAGTTAAACATTTTTCTCCTTTGAGAGTTCTGAGACTCTCAAAATTATTCTACTTAGATAAAATCTGCATAAGACCTACAGGGAAACATTTACTTGTGTCCAGGCATTTTTGAAATATAGCCTGTCTCCCAATTAGTCACTCATCTTTTTTATTTTAGTTTACCAAAATATAAAAATAGGTTCTTTCCTGTCCAGATTTCAGTACTTTGATAACCTAGTTGTAAATTTATTGAAATGTATTTTGTCTAATTTTTCATTTTATATATCCCAGGCCAGAACTTGGTGTCCTTCATATTTGGGAATTCTAGTGTCCCTTATATTTTGTTATGTGCTAGACCAGATATAAATTTAGATAATTTACAGGGGGGAATGATTTTCAGTGGATTTTTTCAAATACTGTAAATGAAGAATGTCTTTTTATCAATAAAGGAAAGGAGAATAAATATCTTATGTGTGCATACACACATACACCCATGAACACACACTCATTCACGTACATCACCCACACACATGCTAAACTCATTATTTTCTTCCATAGTGTTTGGTTAGATGCTTATCACTGTGACATACTTGGCAACTGGACTGAGTGACTAGAAGAGAGAAACATAGGAAATGAATAAGATGGCTGGATTTTGATTATTTTTATGAAAATAAATTCACTACAGTTCAGATTACATTACCATTTGATATTTGGCATATTCAATATTCTTTATGTAAAATTCTCTCCAAAATTCCTCAAAAATATCAGCTTTGCCAAAACATGAAAAGCACATTCAAACTGCTCTTAGGAAAGCTGTGGTGAAAACTGAATGTTGCTAGTGATTGAATCACATTTTCTGAGTTGGCTGTGAGTCCTGTTGATGCTTTTTGGCAAAGAGTGCAACAAACTGTCTGTGTGGATTCAAAACCAAAGGGGAAAAAATAAAGGTAGACTTTCAAATCAGTATTGTGAGTTTTCAGTAAGGCAGTATTTTAAAATTTTCAGCATACTGCAATAAATACGAATTTAGACTACATCCAAGAGTTTGTTTTATTGGAAAGCATTTTTCCCCACCTGATTTTTCCCTCTGTCATGCTGATCTTGGAGCAAATCTCTCTTTGGAGTCAGCAGGAATCTTGGAACCTGAATCAGTGCACAGGATGAGGAGGAGAAAGGTGATGTAAGATGGCCATGACATCATAAAGGGCTTACATAAATAAGGGTTAGTAGTAGGAAAACAACTTTTAATGAGGACAGAGCTTTTCCCATATTACAATAGAATTTTTCCAGTTACTGAAAATGGGAAGAAAAAAAAAGTCATTTTATCAGAATATTTCTTTAATTCTCCTGTGTGTTGGCTACACGCTAGCATTGGTTAGCATCTTTACTATATAAACAATAGAATTCAAAAATACTTTTCCTTAATTTCCAAGGTGAACAGCTACTGCTTATGCTTTTCAGTGCATATCTCCCTAATGTTATGTATGGGAAATATTCTAGTTCTTCATGTCTCATTTACTTATTATGCATTTATGTACTTGGGATGATTTCCACTGGTGTATTTCATGATACAGAGACTTTTTTAGTCAAGTTTGCATAGGAAAGGAGAAAGAGACAGACAGAGACAGAGAAACAGTGTATTTAATAAAAGGGTTTAAGGAATATTTTTGAAGCTGTGTTTATTCACAGGAATATTTTTGAAGCTGTGTTTATTCATTGGAAGTTGGAATGGATGAAGCAAGTTGTTAACTCATGTTTGCTGAAGTACCAAAGTGGTAGAATTTAAGAAATAGTTCTTTTAAAATGAATATTGTACAACATATTTGTAGAATCAAGAGTCAGAGAATTGTATGTAACTCTAAAAGAATTTATGGTATTCTGTAGTCTTGGCATGTAGATCAAATGTCAGCTTCTTGCTGATGTTTGTACTCATCCTTTTACCTATCTTGAAGTTCACCAGATAATTAATAAAAAAAAATCAATGCAAAAATGGAATAACAATAAAACCAACTGGTATTAAGACCTCAAAAATAATAGTAATAGTACCAAATCAAAATTGTTTTCTTATGGATTTATTTAACAATCATTACAATGGGAAGATGTTCGACTAGCCAAGGAAGAAGATGTGAATGTAAATCCACTAGGCTTTTTAATTTTGGTGTTTAAAAGTCAAAAATGGCCTAGAACATAGATATATACAGAGCTAAGTCATGTACACAACTCAAATGACATAATAAAAACTTTCATGGCAAGGAGTGTTGGAAGATTTGATGAAAGAAGTTAAGGCTAAGCCAACTTCACTGAATGGTAAACTACTAGAGAGAAGGCATGTCTCCTGAAAGCCGTAGGAAAAACAGATGAATGCATCCCTTCCTACTAGATGTGTTTGTGTTTCTGGTGATATGTGCAGTATTCAAGGTAGTAATTATATAATGATAAGGTGATTACATGATGCTGATGTCAACTCTGCAATATTTAAAGTACATAATTTTTTATTTCCTTTAAAAATGTTGTGTTTACTTTACAGAGTATTAGTTCTTACTCCCTATTTCATTTAGGTCTAATATAAATATCATATAGTGAAATGGATATTATCCATTTCAAGTCAAGTTAAAGGTACTTGACTGTTAGTAGTCAGGAAGGTAATAAAGTAGTTGTTGCAAGTAGTATCAGATTTCTGACAGATTTGACTTCTATGAGATTTGAAGGACTGAAGAACCTTCTTGTTCAAAACAGATCAGCTATAATTACAGTGACTGATAGAATGTCTCAGAGATCATTTTTGGCAGAATAGCATTTCAATATTACTTAAATTACATTTTCAATATATCTCAGCAAGTTCTTTAATATGGACATAAATAAGTTGTCATATCTGTATACAATATACAAAAGAAAATGTTTATGAAAACTGTCCATTAAAAATGAAAAGTGTTTATAAAGTATCTATGAGAGAGGGAAAAAAGATTCAGAATTTTCCTTGATAGCAGGAGACACTAAGAAATACCTCTAAAAAGCTGAAAAGAGCAGATACTAAAATAATTTAGTAATTTGATGCCTGGGATGTGTTGTATTTATTTAATTTTTTTATGTTATTATAAGTATAGGGCAAACTCTCAGGAGTCACTTAAAAGAATCTGTCTAGATTTAGTATTTTGTATCTTTAGGATAAATTCATACAGTTAATTTTTTATATCTTAGTTTATCATGAATTGGTTATCATTACTTTTCCATACATATATGAAATTTTATTTTAGGGTATTATGTATTTTGTAGAACCTTATTAAACTGATGCTAATTATTATAAATTTAATTGTATTGAGAACATGTTTTTTTCCAAAATGTGTAAATCTTATAAGTTGCTTTGTTTAGCATTTTGATACAGAAGGATAAATGCAACCTGAGAAACTTTTAAGCATTAGTTGCGTGTCTTGTAGCTAAATAGTACATATAGATCATGTGAGGTATAGAATAGAAATGTTTTCAAATTTATATTCTTAAAGTAGCATTCTAGTCAATTTGTCCACTAGTAATTAAAAGGAACAACTGCAATCTCTTATGTCATTATTACTCTTCCTTACATGTGAGCAGACTAGTATGGATTTAGCTTGAAATTATGGTGTTGGGGAAATTTTTTCAGCAGAATTGTTTATTTTTCACACCTAGGCATTTTAATAATTAAACTAAAAAATGAATGTACTCTAATTTATGCAAACTTGATGTGAATGTCCAAATTTAAAAAGTAATCTATCGAAGTACAGTGAGAGAAATTTTAAAATTACACTGACTAGTGTATTTGTATGTGTGTATTATTAACCAAATATTTCTTAACGTGGAAGACTTGTTAAAGCACTGGGAAGGTAGTTCTCATCACATTAGTATAAGGTTTTCAAACAAGATACATGAGGTTATTGTGTTTCAGGCATTTACATGTTTTATTAAATGTTTTTGATGCATTTCTGATTATGATCACAAATTGTGCTATATACATTATTATATTGTAGATACACTTATGCATTTGTGTGTCTGTTCTTGTTTTACGTAATAAAAAATACTTATTCATCTCATGAAAATAGCTATGTTTTATACTTTTTTTGCTGTTTTGTAATTTATTGATATTTGTAGACAGAAAATCTATTTTGAAGAAACAAACCAACAATGTCATTCTAGAAACCTGCATCAGTGTGGTAAAAGTTGAAAATACTTGAGAAACAAATGCCCTAGCAACTATAATTCTAAGTAATGTTGATGTTATTATAATTTATATTTAATGATACACTGTAATTTTTTTTTCATGCTAGCATGTGTACTAGAATTACATTGCAGCTTCACTGGGAGCTTTAATTTTTATATTTCATTAACGGACTTTTTTGTTGTAATGTGCAGTATTTGCTTGTATCACTGTGTTTCTATGGCTGTTAAAAGGAACGAAGAACCATAAACTAGGTTTATTAAAACAATGAATATGTATTGCCTCTCAATTGTGGAGGCTGGAAGACTGAAACCAACTGGAGGATTGGCTCCTTTTGAGACAGAGAGGGGAGGATCAGTTTCTGGCCTTTCCCCTTGATTGTGCATGGCCATTTTCTCCAAGTGTTTTTTCTAACTTCCATGCATGTCTATCCCTTGTCCAAATTATCCCTTCTTATAAGGATGCTAGTCTTAACTGTTTTAAGGTTCATGCAGGTGACCTCACTTTAACTTGATTATCTCTGTAGAAGCCCCGTCTCCCATAAAAAGTCACATACAAAGGTTTTAGGATTTAAACTTATGAGTTGGGTGGGGGAGGGAATGTATAGTTCCTCCCACATCACTGTTGTTTTGTTTTTGCAAAAAGGTGCTTCCTTGATAGGGTTAAAGGAACGGAATATGTTGTAAGATATAATGTGTCTCAGTTAATTTCCTTGAGTTTTCTGAGTGATACAGTATGTATAAGAATGAAACATTATGGCTGTTACTGAAGTTTTAAATTCCAACATTACTTTTAAGATGCCTGAGAGGACTTGCAATGAATGGATTCATTTGGGAGGATATTATTCTATTTCCACAGTTAGTGTTTAGAAGATTTACTAGACTAACATGCAAGCAGAAACACTTTGTAGTATCTAAAATGTCTTTAGCATACTACTTACATTTATCTAAGGGAGTTCATGAAAGCCAGGTTTTTAGTGAGCTTATACAAATAATTTATTATGAATGAAAGGCAGTCATATCCCTCAGCACTTACTTTTGCTTATCATGAGTGTTTTTGTTATTATTGTCTCTTTGCATCCGAGATAAATGTGTTGAGAATTTCATCAGAAGCTTAATGCACTACCATCACATTTTCTCTAATGTGAGATCACTACTATTCCATAACCAGAATTCTCAGATATGATATATCAACTCTATTGATATTCAGTTGTAAGAGACATAGTAAAGTGTAATAATTTCAAGAGACTGTAGAAGCACTAGCATTAAATATTAAACATTTAAATGAGGAAACACTGATTAATTCATAATATTCTGAGCAGCTCATGAATGTTTAATACCCATATCTTGCCCTGATTGGATAGTTTTTAACTGGAACTATGGTCATTGTAGGACTACTTAGTTACCACTTTTATTTGCAGACCCCATTTAAAAAATGATTTATTTTATTTTAGGTAAATATTATTTTAGGTACACTGTTTTGTAAGCTAACAGGAGGAAACAATGAATGGTAACAATATCTGTTAGACACTTTAAACCACATTTAGCTTTGAAAAGAGAATTTAGGATAAGTTTGATTAGTATTGAAATGACTCCCTTGATTTTAATTTTTAAATGCTTATTCATTCAGTAGATATTATTAATCTATTATGTGCTTGGCGCTGGATAACAGTAATGATTGGTATGATCAGTACTTCTGAAGCTTACAGTCTATTGAGGAATATAGAAGTTGAACAAATATTTAATGCAGTCCAGTAAATTTTAGTCAGGAGGACTTGTGGAAATATTTAATGGAACTTGCAACCTAGTCAGGGGACTTAGGGAGTGCATCATTGAGGGGAACGTTATATAACTTGTAGATAGAATAGCCTTTGACCAAGGGAAGAACTGGAAGGGAGACCATTCTGGTCAGAAGATACCCCACAGGAAAGGCTAAGACACTGAGTTTTGGGGAGGAGGGTAAATTGAATCAGGATTAAGATCCACAATAACATTATGAATAAGAACTGCTTTACTCTATAGATTACAATTAGCTTTGGAAAGTTTCAGAGAAAACTACAGAATCAGTTTTGTAACCTCAGTTTGTAATAATGGATCAAGAGTATTCATGATTAAAACTGATTGTAGGTAAAGGAATAAAATTACACAATTTCTTTGGCAGACTTGGAGAGGGATAGACGTTTCTCATATCCATCAATTTTGGTGTTCTGTATTCCCCAGTCTTTTCAGAACTCTGCCATCATGCTGGGGTCTGCTAACATTAAATAGCATAGTTTAGAGTTTCTTGCTATTTGCAACTTGTCTTCTCTTTCTTTGAGTGTGGTTAACTTTTATCATTATTCTTGTAAAATTCTATTTTGTGGGTCAACTGGAAACATTGCCAGATGAAGCTACAGGGGATTCATAGGTTCTTAAGAAAATGCTTAAGGCTCATATTTTTGACTGCTATAGTTTTAGTAAAGAAGCTATAGGGTTCTATAACTCCAAACTGGAACAAGTAAGAGGCTGTTGCCAACACTTAAAGCTTAGTCTGTGTTGGTATCTGTGGTGATATTTGCTCTCATCAGTCTGTAAACATGTGATGAGAGGTCAAAGGTCTTTGTGTGGCCCACCTTGCCACACTGGAAGCCAGCTCAGCCAACTCAGTTGAAGCCAACTCAACTTACTTGCAAATTTCCACCTTACCCAAGATTTGCCTGCCAGAGACTCATCTTCAAGGAAAAAACTGAGCTAGATCATATTTGACTTCTAAGTTCTTCATTCTCAGCCTTGATTAATATCACAGTGAGAATTTAGAGACTTCTTGATGGTTGTGAATTAACCCAAATTGTGTATTAATGCCTAAATTAAGTCAGCATTACTTGAATGAACTTGACTGTTCCTGAGCCACATCTCTGCAGATGACCAGCTGCAGTCCAACTGCAATATTTATCTTTGGGAGAACAGAGTCAGAGCACTATGCTCTGTGAATTGTGCTTCTGGCTTGAGAATCCCACTTACTGTCCACTCACTGTCTGCCACTCGTCACTTACCTTTTGCAATTCTTAGCATAAAAATAAGATATTTTTAAGGATTATTAATTGACTTACTAATAAGAACTGCTACCACTAATTAGTACTAAAATGACAGCTTCAGTGGTCTAACTTATCACAATTTTATCTTTAATCTCTTGCAATAAATATCTCAAATTTCTGAAGACATTTGATCCATCCTGAATTCTTTTTTTTTTTTTTTTTTTTGCTCCTCCCGCCCCCACTATCTATCCTGAGTTCTAATGCCTGCTTGACCACAGTGCCCCATCAGCTCCCCAGGCTTTGGTCATGGGAAGTGTGTGGCACTAAAGCTTTAGATCATTTTAACAATGTCCAACATTATGTTGCCATTTACAAAGGATTCTAAATTGATAAGGAAACTTGTCTGTGGAAATGGCAGCAAAACTAGTAAATCCCAATTTGTTTTTTTTCCTAAAAGTAACTTTTTAAAAATGTCCTCAATTTTGTGAAATTAACACAATAATTAGTTTTCTGATTGATAGGGTTAGTCTTCAGGAATGCATTTTCCCAAAGTTTGCACATCTAATTTGGGAATAGCTTTAAAAGGTCTCATTAAATTTCCGTCATTATGCCACTAAACATCATGACTTCCCCTTCATTGAATCTCATCTACCAAGCTTTGCCCAGTTATTCTAATAGGCTGGAGGTCAAGATGGAAATATATTTCTGGCTCAGTATATTACCAGGCAAAGAGGTTCTTTAAACTCTCCCTTATTGCCTGAAAACTAGGATACCTTTCCCAATTTTAATCCAAGTTGTTTTCAGTGCCCCATCTTAATACAATTTGGTAGTGTCTCTCATATCCATCATTATTTTAGTTAAAATTACCATCTCTTTAACAAGAAAAGGCTTTCTTTTTTGAAATTGGGAAGTTAGGATTGCAATGATATTATTCTTTTTTAAAATTTCATTTTTTATTCTCAAATGGAGTAACCAGCTCTGAAAGGGTTTTCAAGATTCATGCCCCTACCTTGCCCTATGCATCTCTCCCATTTGTCAATTCCTGAGTTATATTCTTCTAGACTAGTAAGTAAAATGGTTCTCTGAGTTCTGTGAAGCATTATAACAAATTAATGAAACTAAAGGAGGGATTTATGGGAGTCTTTGATTTATAGCTGTTGTTCAGAAGGATTGGTAACAATCTGGATTTGGGATTGGGTTTTAAATTGGGGGGTATGGGGTGAGGTAGATGCAGTCTTGAAGAACTGAACCATTAACCTGTTGAATCTGATGTTATCCTCAGGTAGATAGAGCTGGGTTACAGGATAACCCAACTGGTTATTGGAGCATTATCAATATGATGTGTGAAACCTCCCCTCTACAATCTCCTCTTACAATGGTTAAAATTGTTGACCAGAAAATTTTTTTAAGCTGAGATAACATTAACACTGTACATGATTCAGAGGTATAGTTTTATACCTTTTCAGGTGTATGTTCAACCACACCTGTAAATGACCAATTGCAGTTTTTCACTTTTACCCAGAAAGCTAAATTCTGAACAATGAGAAATGTCTTTACACAGAAGAGTTTGAGATGGTCATCAAGGGAGTCAGTGGGATAGGTTCCTGAAGATTACCAGCTCCTGGAGGGGCAGGACTGCTGGGATGATATAAAGGGCAAAGAAATTTGAGGGAAGTCAGGGCTTCACATTTCCAGGTCCAAGAATGTGACCGGTAGTCTAGATGACAGGAGTCAGGGTGTTTCACTTTCCCAGCAGGGTGTTTTCTCAGCAATTAGTAGAGGTCTGTTACTGATGCCACTATCACTTGCATGGGGCACAGAGAATTTTTATTAGATATGTAACACAAACCATTTCCCAAGTTCCCAGGAATGCAGCTGAAACCTGTTAATGGCTAGAAGGAGTAAGGGGAAGAGCAAACAAAGAGTGATTAGAATTCATTCCACTTATTTTCAATTTTTAGTATAGGGGAGGTTTTTTGTTGCAAAATGGAGGAGAGCCAGCTGCATACACACCACCAAGGCACCCACAGTCCTTCTGCATAGCCCGTTGGGTCCTAGACATGCTTTACTGTGTACCCTGCCCCTGTCTCTCAGTTTTACAGTCAGATTTCTTAGATTTGTTTTTGATGGATTTTCTCTGACCCTTTGTTTTTCTTTCCTGTGTTCCATGTATAAGTGAAACTACTGGTATTTGTCCTTTGTCTTTTAGTGACCGGAACTTTTCATTTGATTTCTGGATAAATGGTATTTTGGGTGACTTATCTTTAAAAAAAAAATTTCAAAAAAATCAAAATTTTAGAATGACTAGGCATTATGCTTACAATTAGAGAAAATGTATTTTTGCTTTAATAAGTAAAAAACAATTTTTCATCTGGTTAGACATTGTTGAAGACAGAGACTAAAAAATAATCAGTAAATGAGATAAAAAACGTTTGGGCAAGAGAAGAAATCAGCTGTAGATGGAGCTTTTACTTGTTATTTTGACTTAAGAGGGAAAAAAAAACCAGTCTCCGTTAAAAGGAAATAAATGGCTTGAATTCTTCCATTTCTTTAGACAAGCTTGACAACCTCTGTTTGTCTTAATAAGTTGTGGTTTGTCTGAAAGTGTTTCAGCTACAGTTAGAGGAAATACAGGTGGTGTGAGATTTATGATAAGACTAAATGTAGTGGAAAATCAGTATGTTTTCTTCAGTTTTTTGAAAACCCTCCCTACATGACAGTTAATGAAAGTCTGGACTTTTCTGAGGGAATAATGTTAATATGATGGTATGGGAGGAAGGAGTGGAGAGATAAAGAAGGACCTCATCCCGAGAGGAAGATTTGGTCCTTCAAGGTTTGCTAAGTAAAAGTTAACCTCTATTTACCCTTAACCTTTGGGAAAAGGTTATTATAAAATAATGAAGAGGTTTCCTGGCTAGAACTGAACCCAAAGAGTCCATCAAAATGTAGATAATAGATAAAAGCTTAAACAAAGGAAGGAAATGTTACCCCACAGATGATATCCTATAAGATATCATTAAAAGTCAGCTGTGACTTCATTCAAGTCAGCAGTGGAAAGTTTTGGTTTCTCTGATATTTCTTCTTTAAATCTATTATTTAATCTATCACTCAGTCACTGAATACCAAATTAATTCATTTCATTGAATCTGAAGACAAAAACAATTTGGTTATCTTATCAAAAATCAGAGGAGTATTTAGGCCTCAGGGTGTTCCTAGATGAACCCTGTAACTTTATGGGGTGCTGTAGGGAATGAGAGTTTGGTGATT
Source organism: Uropsilus gracilis (assembly GCA_004024945.1). Classification (NCBI taxonomy): domain Eukaryota; kingdom Metazoa; phylum Chordata; class Mammalia; order Eulipotyphla; family Talpidae; genus Uropsilus; species Uropsilus gracilis. The sequence goes on along the minus strand of PVHY01002967.1, from coordinate 38,530 downwards.
CCACATGAGGAAATGATTGTGGAAATGATAGGAGTGGGTAAGCAGGGAAATTTGTGTCAGGGGTTTAGAATACTAGTACAGTATCCTTTCCAAATCTGTATTTTTAATACCCTTCTTAATGAGAATGCATATTTTCTCCAGTGACAAAGTTTTAAAGGTTAGGTAGTGAGTCTAATGGTTTTTGAATACACAAGTACCAGACAATATTCTGAAAAATTCAGTATACACTACCTAATTTAATTTGTATGATTCCTTTTGCTTTCCACATAGGTTTTTTTCCCAAAATTGTCCATTAAACTTTTTTTTTTTAATTAAAAAAAAATTTCTGTCAGGTAAGCATCAGGCTCACCAGTCTGCATTTCTAGCAGTTATACAGACACATCAGGCAGGGCAGGGCTGGGCCAGGCCAGGACTGGGGAGGTAATGGAGGTAAGCTGGGAGGCAGGCAAACACCCCCAGCCCCCAGGAATCCTATTCTGCCTCTGGTGTTTTTCTGTTCTCTATTGCTCTTTCCTTTCCGATGCTCCCTTCCCCAGGTGGTGTCGCCCTTTTATCCTCTCTTCCCAGGCCCACGTGAGCTCGCAAACAAGCATGCACACATCCACTGGGTACAGGCAGTACACAACTATGGGTAAGGTGCAGTACCACAGGTGCTGGTTACATAGATTAATGGAGGAAAAAGCCAGACCAACTCACTTACCTTACAATTTCCTTCCACTTTTTTTGATTAGGTATTTATATAAAGCATGCAAATCAACCCTTAACAAATGTTTGATGACTGTCAGGCATACAGAAAAATAATGAATAACACAAATATATAGCTTGCTGAGTTTTCACAAACTGCATGCACCTGATTAGCAAGCAGAGCCTTTTAAAGGATACTTTTGAACAGAATTAAGTCCCACTGTTTGCCACCTGGAATTTGGAATCCTGCTTTTTTTTCTGCTTAACCTTTTATTGTCAAATATTTCTCATGTTACTGTATATTCCTCAAAAAGATAAACTTTTTAAAGGCAATATGATAAATTTTCAAGTGGTATGCAATAATTTATGTAACCATTCATTGAATATTGGACATTTATGATGTTTCACTTTCATTTTTATAAAAAAATGTGGTAGATTATAGTATTAAATGCCATTGTCTGGTCGCAACTTTGATTATTTCCTTAGGATACATTTCTAGAAATATAATTACCAATCAAAGAGCCTGAATTTATTCAAGTTCTTGATGCATATTGACAAATTATAAACAATTATAGAAATCCACTGGAGTTCATGAATGTACCCATACTTCAACACTAGGTGACTCCTTCCTCCCCCAACCGTGTGTGTGTGTGTGTGTGTGTGTGTGTGTGTGTGTGGTGTATTTAACCTTTTGATAGACTAAACTTGGTATTTGGCTACTATTTGGATTTTTCTTGACTTTGGTAAGGTTAATGTTTTCATTTGTTTATTAGTTTTGTTAATTTTTAAAATATCTATTATATAGAAGTTAAAATATAACTGTAAAAGTGCTACTTGTTACTTGTAGTTTCTTTGAGAAATAAAATCTCATAAAACTTAAGGAGAATATCTTTTTTTAAAGTTCATGAAATGTTGAGAAAGTAATGAAATCAGTTCTTCCTTTATGATCCCTTTTTCTAGACATTCATAGCAAAACTACAATTTCATTTCTGAAATTTGAGAAAGGCTGCAAATAAGATGAGAATTAAAATTGTACATATTAAACCTTTATAGTTGGCTAGTGACATGGAAAAGTTATGCTATTAAGGTTGTTTTTTAGGACTTAAAGATACATATGATTTTTATTACTACCTCAGGGACTTAAAATATAAGAAGTATAAAATATTTCAATGAAATAATTTAGAGATACTTATGTTTTTCTAAAATAGCTTTTGCAGGGAGGCAGTGAAATTTTAATAAAATGAGAAAATTCATTTACAAAAATCAAGAATAGTGGGTCTCTGCTAAATATATATACATTTTCCTCTAGTTTTATCCTCAGCCTGGTTATCAAGCAGAGGCTGCCAGGAGTGGCAGATTGTGGTGGGTTTTATGTAAGACAGACAGTAACCTGCAGCTCTGAGTCTCTTAGGATGAGACCATTTTAACCTGTGATTGTTAATCCCTGTGTTAGATTTTTGATAAACAGATGCTACAAGGAAAAGCCTTTGTTTCCTCCTGTGGAAGTAAATTTACCATACATCTATACTTCTAAGTATGTGAATGTTGACTTTGATTTTACTTTTTTTTTCCTATATATGTTTTTACCAACCAAATCCAGTAACTTTAAAAATAAATGGAATTTTCTTGGTAAAGTTTGCATTAACAGGGATTAGAGACCAGGTTTTCTGATTTATAATTAATTCATTAATCAAATATCTATTTAGTGCCTAGTCCCAACAGAGACTACCTATCATCACAATTTTATTATGTATATGTCACATACAATGGCAAATTTGATGCTAGGTACAATAAATAATATATTAATATGTAAGGTAGATAAAGATGAAAAACATGCTGAAAACCTTAGGGGAAATAATAATTCTTAAAAATTTATCAAAAAGTATTTTAGAAAAAGTCAGAAATGGAAATGATAACTAAATTGTAAAATAGGATAATAAATGGAATATCAGATAGTCTAAAATATTCTGTACTGACTTGTGATAACTTCCTTTGATTGACCATGGGAATATTTCAGGCAAGAATGTAGTAAATTGAATGCGTAAATGGAAAGTAGGGAAGTTTTGTTTGCTGTGTTTGCCAAAGTGATAGGAAGAATGTTCCCTGAATGTGGAAACAACTTATATGCACCCAAACAGACAAATGGATCAGAAAGCTGTGGTATATGTATGCAATGGAATATTATTCATTAATCAAATTAGACAAACATGTCATTCGCAGCAACATGGTTGGAGCTAGAAGGAATGTTAGCAGAAAGAAGCCAGAAAGAAAAAAAGATATATTGCATGGTCTCACTTATATGTGGGATATAGTGAAAACAAACAAATGAAGAAGAAAAATTTAAATCTGTCAATAGAACTGAAGCATAGAGCAAGAGAGGGAGAGGGGGTAAAATCAAAGGAGGGATGGGCACAGAGATTAAGATGGTTCATGGGTGATAAGGTGGTAGAATCTCAGGGTAGATGGTGGTAAAACCTAAGGTAGACAATGATGTAAAAAAATGTGCAATCAATTGAAAAATAAAATAAAATAAAAAGAATGTTCCCTGAAAATATCATAGTAGGTGTACAGGTTCTGTGATGGAAGGGGAAATGTGATTAGAATGAGGGGAGATGTTATGAGTCTGAACATTAAGCAAGAGCTTGTAGGCCATTGCAAGAGTTTTGTCTTCTATTCAAAGAATAAAGAGAAGATAATGAGACAGGAAGATATGAAATATGACTGAGATATGACTCAGAAAGGAGAGTTCCATTACGAGATATATGTATGACATTTGAAAAGACTACTCTGGCTGCTGGGTAGAGAGGTAAATTACAGAGAAGTGTGTAAGTTTAGAGACAAAGCCCTTAGTCAATATATGAGACAAGCTTGAGATAGGGAGGTAGCAGAGGAGATGAACAGATTGAGACATGGATAGACTTCGGATCATTTAAGAGAGAAAGATTCCATTGCTGGTTGAATGGTTGTATCACAGGGACATGGGGAACACTGAGAAGGATTCAAGTTGGAGATGTGGGAATGAAGAGTGAATTTTTATTTCAGATCAGGGGCTCATTCACTGATTCACCATTCTTTAGCTTCAGAAAAGTGATGACATATAGTGGGTACTCATAATTTGTAAATGAATTATTAGGTAAATTATGTATGTAAATGAATGTTTATGTAAATGGTTTAGCCACTCAGTTTTGGACTTGAATTTGGTGCAGGTTGAATTTGAATGTCTTTGAGACACTTAAGTGGTGATATCAGAAAGCTATGTGGACTTATGGGGATCTAAACTAGAGCTTAGAGAGGAGGGCCTGGAACTCATTGTCATTTCCATGGTGATAGAAGATGCTGAGGTTGTGTAAACACTGGAAATAGAGTAAGTGGAGAGGGCTTAGACCAGGACCCTAAAAGGGTGCAATTGTTAGAAGCTAGGAGGAACAAGCCAAAAAAGGACAAGAAGACATTTCTAGTTATAGTGTTGAATACAATCAAACAAGAAGAAATGAGGTCCATAGAGTGTCAAATCAAGATGAAAATGCTGTTGGGTTTAGCAATGTGGAGGTCATTAGTGCCCTTACTTCGGAGCTCTTCTGGTGTAGTGTTTGAACTGGAAGCTAGACTGTAATTGATTTAGTCATGAATAGGTAACAAAGGAAGAGAAGTAATAGTGTGGAGGCAAAAAATGAGGGTGTGCTATCCTTTATAAAATATAATTATAGATGAACTAAAAGCTCAGAAATTAGAAATTAGAGAAACTGGAATGTACTTTAACATAAATATTTAGGATGCAAAGAAATCTCACTCATTTACAAACAAACATTTGCTGAGTACTCTTACGTCAGACTCTCCGAAGGAGAATTGCCTATGTGATTGGTGTGTGTAGCTCTGAGTTTAGCCATTGGTTGTTATATGTTAAGCAAGTGAAGTAACTATAGAGGTTAAATACCTTTTCTGATGTGATTTCTTCCAGTATGGTTACATCTTCAAAGAAAATATTTCTGACTGGATGAGGTCAACATTCTTCCATTGCCATCCTGAAATCTCTTTCTATCTCTAGATTAATTGGAGCCCTAAGTTAGTCAGGTGTCCTCTCCTGCTGCTCTCAGCCATTCCAACTTCACAGTCAGTGAATAAGTGCTGTCTCTGCCACCAGGTGGAATAACAGGAGCACATATATGCTGCCAGTCAGCATGGTTGCCTAGCAACAGAAAGATGCTGATGTCTGTCAATGTGTAGCGTGTGGGCACAATGTATTCTAGATCCAGGTACTAGATGAGCACACTGATTACATGAACTCTCCAGGTCAACTTTGGAATTTGTTGTTCTGAAACTGGAAAGCTGACTGACTTTAGAAGTTGAATTTAAAAGAGAAAAGAGGAATATAGGTTATGATCATCTGGTTACATGGAGAAGAACTAAAAAGCAGGATTTGGTTTTCTGTCTATGACTCAAACCTTGAAAATAATGAACCCTGGTGAAGGATAAGTATATATTTTTTCAATACAAGAAGTAATGTGCCTAGCAGTTATGTGGTTCTCACTGAATATGAAGAAGTGGGAAACAAATGTCTGCATAAATCTGAAAGAGAAAGAAAAAGATAGACTTTACAAAGAATACCAAGTATGAAGTAGAAAGATCTGCAGTGGGAAAGATATACACCATGAAAATGAAATTTTAATAGAATGCAAATAATTGATTCCCTAGTTACTTTATGGAGACTTGAGAGTGTTGTACAAAGCAAGTCACTTTGCAATTGTCAACCACCCTAAAAGGATTTGGGACAAATTCCACCATGTCACAGTGTAGATTAATAAACAGGCATTATTAGGAAAGCTTAAAAGTAAGGATACACCTCATCATCCTGAGGAGAGGTAGGCTGGTCAAGGAGTGAAGGAACTTTTGGTGTGGGTTGTGTTTCAGTGGAGGGACTTTTCCTGCCCCCCATAAACCTCCCCTTTTATAGAGTAAGTGAATAAAACTAGTCTTATCAGTATGGAATAATAAGTAGGCTTGGGATCAGGCAAGAAACTAGAGTTGAGTCTTGAGGTCCATGAATTTCAACAGCCTCCAGTCTAAGAAGAGGCCCCCATCTGTGGAAATCTAAATTTGAGGGCACACATGGTTGAAATGCGGCTGACTAGGATGTGTTTTGTTTAAAAAGAACTAATACTGCAACAGATATTTTCATGCCTTCCTAAATCCAACCAGATCATGAATGCCATTTGTTTAATTGACAGGGATTTTGTGAACCAATTATTAAAAACAGTAATTATTCAAAATTAAATTGTGTACAATTACCAGTGAATATATTAGGAGCAAAGCTAATAAATACTCAAAACCCATCACTTCCAATTTTTTTTCTTTTTTTTACTATATGTTACTGTTGCTCTATGGGTAAACTAATATGTGATAGAATCATAGTAGCTGCTGAGTTTTTCTATTCAATTCAGTGTTCAGTGAGGTAGCAACTGATAAAATACCAGGGCTTTTGCCCCCATCATGTCACTGCCCATGCATTTGAGCTCTACGATTTCACTGCACTCCAGCATGCTTCTGACTGCTGTTATTTGTATCTCTGAGCTAGAGGACTTTTTATGGATGGTCTCTCTGCTCCTCCCTATGTGCACTTTGGGCAGGCATTAACTGCCCCCATAAGCAGCCCTAACTCTGGAATGATGGCAGTCAGTGTATAGATACTACTGCTTGCTCACTTTACCCCCCATGGGGTTATTTTGAGACCAGTGTTTTGTACCGCTTCTCAGTTTTTCTACAGGATTGTTTTGGTTGCCTATTTTGATAGCTTACATCAAAATGATGTACTTTCCATTAGTTTCTTCTCTACCCTCTATCACCTTTTCAACTTTGTCCTGGTCTTCCCACTACCTTGCCTCAGAGTTCACTGCTGCAAGAGTTGTATAAAAGGAAGGAAAGAAGTCCTGTATGGAAGGTAGAAGCATATTGGAGAGCTGTGGGATAGGAACAAGGGGAGAGGCAGAAATATGATATCCTTTGCAAATCAACACTTAGTCATCCAGTCAGATGGCACACATGGATGATGGTTCTTTCTTAGTGGACAGAAAAATAAGATAAAGTAGTCATGACTGACTTCAACTCTATTAATCTAATTCTAATTAAGATTCTGCTAAAAGCAGAGCATATCCACTTAAAAAGTACTAGCTAGTGTATTAAGTATTGTGTTCAGTGGTGTGGCAATCTGATGAATAAGACATTCCAAGGTTCTTGTAACATATCAGAGGATATCAAATGCACACACAGACACAAATTTCAAGGCAGCAAGGGGTAAGTTTCATACAACTGTAAGTGATGGTAGCTCTTGGAAGGGAGAATGAGGGAAAGTGCTCTGAAGGAAATGTCATTTAGATGAGGCTGTGAGGAGTGGGATGGGTTTCAGCAGAGAGATAGAGAGAGGGAAGGAATTCTGAATGGAGAAAATGATGAGAAAGTGTTGAGAAAGGCTTGAAGCTGGAAAAACCATCTATATTCACCTTTTTGAAAAAAGAGGTGATACAGGGACATGAAATCACAGGAAAACCTGGAAAGGCAATTTAGAATCAAGTAGTGGGGGTTTGGATGGAATTCTTTATTAGACCTTCTAATAAAGTGTTCAGAATGCAGAGTTACTACATATATAAGTGGTCTGCCCCTTCAACCAGAGATTCCAAAAAGTAATTTTACAAAATCCAAGAGGGACAGAGAACTCTAAAGAGCCAACTCTAATTATAAATTATAACTTGTTATCATAATGAATAAAGGGGAGAGAACCTTGATCAACTGGAATTTCAAAAGGCATTTTGAAAAAGCAGAACAAGAGACACAGACCAAGAAGCACAACCTGAAGTATTCTCTTGAGAAGTTCAAGCCTCCAATGAACTGAAGTTCATAGAAATTCAGTGTGACAACTAAACAAAAGCAAAACAAGAAGCCCAATCAAAAAATGGGGAGAACTAAAAAGACACTTCTCCAAAGAGGAAATACAAATGGCCAACAGGCACATGAAAAATTGCTCAATGTCACTAGCAATAAGGGAAATACAAATAAAAATCACAATGAGATACCACCTTACACCAGTAAGAATAGCCCACAGCCAAAGAACTGGCAACAACAAGTGCTGGCGTGGATGTGGAGAGAAAGGAACACTCTTAATGAAAGTGTTCTTGAAATGTTCTTTCACTCTTAATGAAAATGGAACTACCATTTGACCCAGCAATTGCTCTCTTGGAAATCTACCCAAAGGAGAGCTCAATGCTTGTACAAAGGGATACCTACCTGTGCTCGGATGTTTACTGCAGCACTATTTATAATTGCAAGGATTTGGAAGCAACCTAAATGCCCCCAAACAGATGACTGGATGAAAAACAGTGGTGTATATATATATATATATATATATAAAATCATCAAATTTGTAATATTCCATTGTATATATATATATATATACAATGGAATATTACAAATTTGATGATTTTATGATAATATGGATGTACTTAGAAGAAATCATATTAGCAGAAACAAGTCAAAAAGAAAAAGACAGAAACCAAATGGTTTCACTAATATATGGGATATAGGAAAAAAATAAACAAAAGCCATGAGGAAAAGTTAAAACAAGCTAACCACCAAACTGAAGCACACAACTTGGGGCAGAGGGGAAAGAGGGGGAATGGTGGGAGGGTGGGGGGTTGAACCCCAGGAATTACAAAGATGTGAAATTTATATATAAATAAATTTAAAAAATAATAAAAAGAAATTCAGTGTGAGCTAGAAAGTCATTGATGTTATAGAGTGAATTACATGCCCCTCTACAGTTCATAAGTTAAAGTCTAACTCAAGTGCCTCAGAATGAGACTGAACATGTAGATAAGTTCTTTAAAAGGAAATTAAAATGAGGTCTTTTGGATTGACTTCAATCTATGATGACTGATGTCATTACAAGCGGAGGGAATTGGTGTGTGCACAAAGGATAGAGTAAGAATCATATATGCACTAGCCAGGGAGAGGGGCATCAGAAGAAACCAAACCTGCCGACATCCTGACCCTAAACTTAAACTTCTAGTTTACAGAAATGTGAGAAGATACATATCTGTTACCTAACCCGGGCAGTCTTTGGTGCTCTGTATGAGAGCCCTGAAAACTGGCATGTTTTTTAGGAGATACTAGTTGTGTGGCCTTTGCCTGAACAGATGACACAGTCTATTGTCATTTCCCTGTTTTCATATTTAGGTACTTGATAATATTTTTAACACTCCCCCAAATCACTACCACTGTTGGTGCTTTTGCAGTCATTAATAGATAGTCACAAAGCAAGGGGAAACAACTGACAGACATGAGTTTGTCCTTCTAGGATTGATGCTCTGCCTTCTTGTTTGACTTATACTGTAAACCAGCATCCTTTTCACATTCTGTGTAGTGCCTTGTCTTTTGCATTTTTTGTGGTTTTTGTTGGTGCATTTGCTGTTTAAAATGGCCCCCAAGTGATAGTGCTGAAAGCTATTAGGTGCTTTACAAAGAAAATATGTTAGATAAGCTTCATTCATTATAGTACTGCTGACCTTAAGTTAAATGCTAATGAATTAGTAAAATACATTAGCTGAGGCTGTCTTTAAACAGAAACATACATAAAACAAAGGTATATAATGAAAATGTAACAGAGGCTGAAAGGAAATTAACCCTGCATGCCACTATGGTATTCATGGTGGCTTTATAGAAGATAAGTACCACAAAAACTGAGACTCAATTGCATGAATGGAAAATAGTAGGAAAATGTAGCCATACAAATTCTGTCTTTTTCTATCAAAAAGGTTATTACAAATGGAAAATGAACGTAAGTATTGTAAGAGCAGTGTTTGAGGTTCAAAGTAAAGTGGTACTAATGAGACTATCTTGATAGTAGAGGTAAACTCAGTTCTTCAGCATTGATACTGAAAACTGTGTACATGTGTTCTGAGTCACTGTTTCTACATTTCATGGAGAGTAGAAGTAGCACTACTCTCTTTGATGATAAAGATCCAGCAAAGGCTATTAACTTGATGTTGGGTTGTTAGTAAATTCTAGAAATTCTAGTGAACAACCGATCATCAAAAAAGAGAGTTACATAATAGCATCAGATAGGGCTCCTCAGAACAAAATATCCCAATTTAAACATTCCTTCATCTCCATCTATGTTTTGGGCATTGAGTTCATACCCATGTAATACTAGATAAGTGTTCTTTAAAAATAAACTTGCCAAATTCAGGGAACAACTTATTTTTTAATTGTTAATTCACAGGATATACAAAACATTACTACAGACTCTGACATTCCTCTTTGGGCTTATCCCAAATACACTACATCCTTGGCTGTTCATCTTCATTCTGGATTTGTTTCTCTCCTCATCAGTCAGAGTAAATTTACTGGCACACATGAAGTCTAAGAACAGGTGTCCCATTACATCCTCATCTTGTTAAACATCATTTACACTAGGATAAAACTGCTGTATAATAAAAGTCAAAATGACTTTTTACTATAGTAGAATTCTTAATGTAGTGATTTTTTACTACAGCAGAATTCTTAATGTAGTTTCAAATCAATTATAATTTTCAATCCTGTGGTTAGCCTTCCCATGAGATACCAATTTGAAACTTTTCATATTACTATAATCTAACTCAGGAGCACCTACACAAGTTATTTGGAGTGGACTCTTGTTTAATATGCAAATTGCTGGGCTTTATCCCAAACCTATGAAATCAGAGGCCCAAGACAGCAATGGAGGATGGAGTGGGTAAGACCTGGGAATCTGAATTTTAACAAGTTTCTTGGGTGATTGAAAATTCTAGCTAAAAAAAAGTAAAATAATCTGGGAATATTTAGTTTGGCTAATGATTTTATCAAATATATTTTAGTAAAAGTAATAATTTTATCAGGTTAACCCAATTTTAATGTATCTGTGTTTATAAAGGACATTTTATATCCTTCCAAATTCTGTTTGGAATTCTGTTTGGAATTCTAGTATTTCTTTTAAACAAATTACTTATAAACAGAATGTACAAAATCATAAAGATCTGTATATATGCAAGTTTCTCTTTCATCCTACTCTAGTTATGTGTGACAAGTCTTCAATTTAAATAAATTTTCTCAAAAAATATGCTGTACTACATTAAGGTTTGCTTAGGTATCTTATACTAGAAAATACGGAATACTGCAGGTGCAAAGCATATTTGGTCCTTTAAAAACTTCTTTCATTTAAACAACTTTTACATAATGAATCGCTTAACTTTTTCCTACATTCTTAAGCCTCAAGGTTTTCCTGATAATTATTCACACCTGGAGTTTTGCTTTATCCTTGTAAAAGCTTTCATATAATTATATTGAAAATGTAAATTTATACTAAACTACAAGAGATTTTATTTTCAAAAACATTTTAATATGTTGTAAAATACAAAGTAATATTTCCCATTTTACATATATAGAAATATAATTACAATTTAATATAAAAGTAACTGTTCACTTATTTTATACTTTTTGAATTATCAGATGTTTTCTATCAATGTAAATGTCATTTGTTATATTCTTATTTAATGATTGAAAAACAGCTGACTGTAGCTGAAACCTGTAATTTTCTAGAAGTTTACATCATTTATATCACATTATTTTGTGAATTCTGGTGTTAGTAGTTTTGGATTTTATGAATTGGATTTTGAAGTATGGATTAAGATTCTTCTGAAAAGAGACTGAAAAAATGATTCAAATGTTATTTTATAAACATACATGTGGTTTACCATTAAAACATGAGTATCAAGTAGTAATACTTTACAAATGTTTGTTTGAGTTGAGCCTGACACATACACAAATTGAAGTAAATGAGACTTGTATTTGTTCTCAAGAAAGTTAGAGTTTTATAGTTAATTGTAAGTATGCCATATGTATATGTATAATACATGCCTATATATTTAGTGGATTCTTTGATTTAACACAGTTGCTTGTAATTAAGTGTATTTAAATAAACATCTAGAAATATCAAATGAGGGTAGTATGGGAAGGTCCTTGTATTAAAAAATGTAATATTTTTACATTTACATTTACTTTGTATCTACTAGTTCCATTATTAACATTAAGTCAGTTTAAAAACATGATATATGATATATCTCTGTCACATAGCATATGAAGAGGAGGCTATACACCTGAGTACCACGCTTGGCATGTCTTGAACAGGTACATAATTTTTGTAAATATGAGAATATGAGAAAAATTATGATATGAAAATATGAGAAAAGTTATGATATGGTATCAATTTGTTGAGCAACAGCAAAAGCATATATTTATATGCTTTTTAAGGAATTTTCACATGAATAAGGTATGTGAGGTTTACACCAAAGGTTAGTGTTTTCAGAAATACTGAGACGGAGGGGGGGGGGGCAAGAAATGTGATGTGTCCTGGGGCATAAAGAACAACTTGGGTACCGTTAGAAGTCACACTGTGATTTGTTATGAGTTCAGTTCTAGTTACCTCAGTCATAACCACATTGGAGTGTGTATGTTAAAAAGAAAAAAAATTCAACAAAAAGTGATTAAAAACAAAATTATTATAATTTCCGGTGTGTAAAGGCCTTAAAAACCTGAACTATTGGAAGACATTGTACATGTATTTATTCTTTATATATCTGTACACTTTATTGTAAGATATATGCTTATGTGCTTATGAAAATTACACGTATTAGTAAAAATGCTATTTTATTAGCATCCATATGTCAAAAAGAAAAAATTACTAGAACTTCCTTTTGAAACTTGTAGTTAATATAGTCCAAAATGCTTTCTTTTAAGGCTTCTTTGCTTACATTTTAAAAAGTTACGATGCGTTACAGACAAGGTAGTTTTTTCTTTTAAAAACAAAGAACAGAAGGATAAAAATTGCTGAAAACCTGAAACCACATTCCAATTCATATCACTTTAATAATTTATCAAGTGCAGGGCCAACAATATGAAATTTTCATGTATTAGTATCTTCCAGCTTCATATAAAAGTTACACATGAAAAATAAGGTCAGAGATAAATCACAAATGCCAGCAATTCTTGGCTGCAGTTCTCTAAACAACAATATTAATAATATTGAAGTGTCTTTTATAAAGCAAAAATTAATATTTTTGGTTGTAGAAGCTAAACAACTTTATTATGTATAGAAATTTTTAAAATCAAAATCTTATTAAGAAAGCTAAAGGTTGATGGCACTGTTTTAACTGCAATTAGAATTAGATGTAGAGTAGAGCATTGTAAAATAGTAGTTTTTCTTTATATTTAAAATTACCAGTTCAGGAATTTGTGTTAGCATACATTGAACAGTCTTTAGGAGGTTTAAAAATAATGTTCAGGACCTCATCTCAGGCGCTTATTCTGGCATAGTATACAAACCTTAGAAAGGAATTTTCACATGAATAAGATATGTGAGGTTTACACCAAAGGTTAGTGTTTTCAGAATACTGAGATGGGGGCAGCAGGGGGTAGGGGGAGTGGAGGGGTAGGAAGAAATGTGATGTGTCCTGGGGCATAAAGAAGAAAGGCATGTGGAGGAATGAAACATTTAGTTATTTCCAAAGGGTTTAATTTTAAAATAAATTCATGAACACATTTGACTGCACCTATTTAATCTCCTAAGAAGAATTTAAAGGAGGGGAAAAATCTCAGTGCCTCTTCTTTTGTTACTGGTAGTGCTGGAAGATAAGATACAGAGACTAGGTGTGTTTCATTTGAATCTCTGCATCTGTGATAAATACAGTAGGTATTCATAGAGATGCTGGATTCCTCTCTGCTACCCAATAACATTTTCACAGACCCTGGAAAATGTTTTACTACATCATTAAATTTCTCATGCAGTCAGTCTCCTGCACCTGTCACAATTCCTGGATCATGCTCAGTTTTTCCTCTCCTTTCAGTTGGAGACAAAGGTGGGAGGTTGTTTGCTAGGGCTTTCTTCCCCTGCTTTTAGGGGTGGGCTGATCCAAGACTCTTTGACCTTATTATTTTGATCTTCAGCTAAGTCCTCCATCACGTTGCATTTAGTCCTCCCTGGAGGCTATTCTTTCTGCCTCCTTTGTCCCCCAAGGAACAGTACAAATCCATATAAAATGAAAAAGAGGAGTAATAATAACAATAATAAAGGACTATGACAATGATTGGTGCAGCAGGCATCAGGTTAAATGCATTCTACAGAGCAGCCTGCTGGGCATATTCCCAGGAGACTCCACATCTGTACCCAGAGCTTGGGAGAATCACTGTATCACTGCCTTCCAAGAGGAGGTCAAGCCCTTGCCACCCTCCCAGGACTTCCAAGAGATGGAGGCTGTTGTATTTAGTGTAATTTGTCTTAAAGCCAGCTTTTCCTTGCCACTTGGAAGGAAATGAAGGAAGGGTGCTAGCCCATTCCTTCTTTGTTTCAGTTTTCTCATGGGTAAAAGATAAGCAGTAGTAATCATTTCATAGGGCTAGTGAAAGGAATAAATTAATTCCCATGAAAGACTTACAGTAGTACTGACATATAGCGCTTACGTGTTGTTTAGCTATTATTTTTATTACTGTTATTGTGGAGAGTCAATGTGAAGATTGAGACTAGCTAGTCGGCTATCTAATAAAGACACAGGAGAACAGGAAAGGGCAAATGCTGTAGAAGTGTTTCTATAGAGATGAATGGGGGCTATGCTAGGTGGGCAACTGTATCCTTGCTAGTCATGCCCCCTTTGGGTAATTTGTTAGGATACAGAGGTGAAGCATGGGTGATCTTATCCCTTGTAAAAGGCTGATTGGAGTTCATTTGTTTCTGGTCTAATTATATAAATGGTCATATTTAGTTCATCACTCTAAATTCTTGCTTTCATTTAGTGAACCTTGATCTCTGGTCATTTTTTTTTTTTTTCATATTTAATGGGACTCTTTTTTTCTTGCCTGTTGTTACTTAGACAATGTTATTATTGAAATACCTGGGTTAATACTTGGAAATCACATAAGACCATTTGAAAATCACATACTATTTCAAATATCACATAATATTTGGAAATCATATAATTCCATGTCGTAATGGAATTAATGGATATGAGACATATCTCAAAGATCAAGTTCTCAAAGAGATTTTGATTGTAAATTATAATGTATTTTTAGATGGTCTGGATTTGGTATTGAGAGCTGGTGGCACTTTAAAGAAGAATTAGTAGTTGTATATGTATTGTGTGAATTTTTTAGCAATTAAACTCAAGTTTATTTCATTTTCAGAGTAATATGTTTCTTCCTCAGGCTATTTAATAAGTCCTATATTCAAAAGACATGCATTTCTGCTCATAAGGCAAAATATGGCAACATTTAAAAAATATTGATGATATTAGATCTGCTGGTATTTTTAAATCTTCAGAATATATAAAATTATGAAATGGGGTCTTTGTAATCAGTGAATCATCACTAATACTTAATTTCAGCATTTTTACAATTTGGTGTCTTCTAATGTTTGTCATCTTAAAAAAGATAGAAGCATTTCTAATATAATATAATGTTTCTTTTCTGCACATATTAAAGGCCTTTGTGTAAAGTAGTAATGGAATATGCCTGAAGTGATCAAAATTTAATGGACCATAGAGCATTTGTGAGCCAGAAGCTTTAGGATAAATTCAAACAGCGTTAAATGTCTAAATTTATTTTCTTCCAGACTTTCATCTTATAGTGATTTTCTGCAAGAATGGTATTAGGGTCTTGTTGGGAACAGTTAATAGAAGCTATGATAGATAATAACTGACTCTGTAATTAGTCATTTGAAGACAGCAGTACTCTTTGAGCCACTGATAAGAATTGAATTGTGTCGCTACATCATGTTTTCATTCTGCTGTCACAATCCAGCAATCCATATTCATAGACTCCCGGTGCTAAGCTCGTTGCCAATTTAACACAGATGTGGGAGAGATATCTACAGCCTCCTAGCCTTTTGATCCCTTCTTATTTTTTATTTGAGGAAATGGCAGAGTACCTTCAGAGTAGGCTAAGAGTATACGGCTTTTTAGTACCAAAATTATCAGTAAATTATTTTGGTCTGTATGTAGTCTTATATGTATAATCACATACAATTCACATGTGTGTGAAGCACTGTATAAATAAATATAAAAATTCAACCAGAAATTTCTCAAACAGCTCTGATTTTTGAGTGCTCTGTTGAGCTGTTTTTTTTTTTGTTGTTGTTGTTCTTCAGGAGAAATGTCCATTTTCATATATATATAAAACTCTGATTTTTTTTTTTTGTCCTATGGAAGAAAGGTTAGATTTCACAATTTTAATTACATTGGCTACATTGTATTATATTTATTTTATGGTATAACAAAAGTTTCTTTATGAGTAAGTCAGTAAATGATGATGAAACCACTCCTCTGAGCCATGCTGTGTGGAAGGTGAAGTGATCTAGTGGGAATGGGTGGCAAGGTCACTTTATCCAGGTGGTCAGAAAAGACTTCATGAGAGAGTTGACGGTATATGCCTGACGGTATATGCCTGAATAATGGACAGGATTTTAACTAAAGAATACAGAGGAAGTCTTTACAGGGAAGGGGACCTTTTAAAGAAAGGCAAGTAAATGGGGAAATAAGAAATATGTTCCAGTTAATTTTTTCAAAGGGTATTTTCAACTGAATGGGAAAACTTGACTAGATAAATTGGGTATGGCAGCAATCTGAAATTCTTGGAAACCACAGTGAACACTTTTTAATAAGGGGGGAATAGGTGGTTAGAGAGGTTTGTTTAATAACAGAATGATGTGATTTGATAAGACACATTTGCTTTTTGATTATCAGTAATGATAACATGCATTATTTCTTCCCTGATTGTACTGAGTTCAAAGTTCTACTTACAATCCAAAATATCAGTATTTTTATCTATAATTAAAGTAGTTAGATCTCTTTATAACACTTTAATGCAAATATATAAAAGATAGGAGTCTGAGGGAGAAAAGTCCACTGGGGAAGAATTTTATGTTTTTGCATGTAAGTTTGCAAAATCATGAAAAGAAATCATATGCAGACTGAACTACTTAAGCGTATGTTTGCCTGTGTACAGTTATTAAATTATGTGATGTTTTTATATAAATCTTTGGTGTCTGAAATAGATAACTATTAGTCCTACTATAGTAGTGATATAGTTTATGTTGTATAAAATATTCAAAATACATAGGATGCCATATAGAGTTTATAAACATTTTGTCAGTTGGCATCTAGTTTTAAATATCTATTTTTGCCTTTGTAGTTACTAAAACCCAAATTACATTGATAACGTAGGTCTTGGCTCAGAAGTTTTCATATATATGTCTGTAATTTGTTTCTTAAAGTATTGTATACATTCTAGGGCATTTTATTTAATATAGTTTGCTCACCAAAAGTGCATTTTTAATGTGTATTTCTAGTAATTTTTTTCTTTAACATTTTAGCATGAAATTTTTCTAAAATGAAAATAGACTAGCATAACAGACATATGTGTCACCTAGATTCAGCAGTTATATAAATTTGAAAAAAGTTTCCTTTCAGGTAACTTGATGCTTGCTAATCATTATTTGTTTTTATTTACTTTTTATTGTTTGCACATATATCTATATACATATATATATACTACAACATTGTCTACCCCATGCTCTCCCATCACCTTTCTACCCATGTACCATCTTAGTGTTTTGTGCTCTCCCCTACCCCTGTTCTCTCCTTCCTCCCCTTCTCTTGTTCTATGCTTTAGTTCTGTTGGCAGTTTAAATTTGTTTGTTTTTCCTATATCTCTCAAATAATTGAGACCACTCCATATTTCTTTTTTTCTTTCTGGCTTATTTCCGCTAATATGATTCCTCCTAGTTCCATTCATGTTGCTGCAAATGACATGTTTGTCTTCTTTGATTAATGCATAACATTCCATTGTGTAAATATAACACGTTTTTTAAAGCCATTCATCAGTTTTGGGGCATTTGGGTTGTTTCCATATCTTGGCAATTGTAAACAGTGCTGCAATAAATATCCGCATACAGGTGGCCTTTTTTATTTGTGATTTTTGTATCCTTTGGGTAGATTCCCAGTAGTGGGATTGCTGGGTCGAATGGTAGTTCCACTTTCAGTTGTTTGAGGGTCCTCCACACAGCCTTCCATAGTGACTGGACCAGTTTGCACTCCCACCAGCAGTGTCAGAGTGTCCCTTTTTCTCCACATCCGTGCTAACACTTGTTATATGGGTCATTCTTACTGGTATCTCAATGTCGTTTTGATTTGCATTTCTCTGATTACTAGTGATGTGGAGCATTCTTTCACATGCCTATTGGACATCTGTATTTCCTCTTTAGAGAAGTGTCTTTTTAGCTCTTCTTCCCATTTTTTAACTGGGCTTTTTGCTTTGTTTTTGCTAAGTTGTATAAGTTCTTTGTGGATCATTGTTATCAGACCCTTATCTTGTGTGGAGGACAAAAATTTTCTCCTACTAATTATTATTTGTTTTCCACTTTAACATTAGTTAAAGTATTTGACTGTTAATCTTGAAAAGAGAATGATTTGTTTTTTATCAGGTCTTAGTTAGATATTAGTTAGACACAAGTACTCCAAGCAGTTGTTTATTTTAAAGGTAGTACAAATATAAAAATTTTGCTGTTTTTCCTTTCTTAATATATCCACATTTATATCTTTTAACTCTAGCATCTCTTTAGGTAAAGATAGTAGTTTCGTATGTAACTATTTTTAAAGACCTTTTTTAAATTGCATTTGCTTTGAAACACTTAAATAGGTTGAAGCTGTAACTTTCAGCAAGAGAATCAAAAACTTATAAAAATATCTGTAATGAGAATATGGGTGGTATATTTTACATTTTGTATAATGCATATATTTTATATCTGCACACATACAGTCTCATGATTAGTGTGTAGTTTATTTTAAATACTAGAGAACAGATTTCTCTGTCTTTAATCACCTTCACCAATGAACCAGATATTATGGTAAGCATGATAGTTGTAAGTTCTCCTTTCAGTTATATACAAATAAAATAATTTTACATTCAGAAATGTGAGTTTTGATATTTTCTGCTATGAGCTCTGTTAGTGCTGTATATAGTAGACTTTTCCTCTCTAAGTTATCATAGATCATATTCTGTTTTCAAAATGATTATTCATTTTTTCAGCAGCAGTTGGTGGATATAAGTGATGAGCTAAGACTAGAGTTACTAATATAATGTTGAAGTGTGAGTCCCAGTGGAATGAGAGAAGAGGAACTCAAGTCAGGGCACAAAGGAAGACTAGGAACCAGTGCATGTTAGGGGAGCATATGGAGCTTGATGATATAAAGGAGTCAGGGAGATATTAGAGTATAGAGTGGGGGGAGATGCCCCAGATGAAAATTAAACTTGCAGGAGCTGATTACACATATCACAGGTAAGCACAGTTATAGAGCCTTGGAGATTGCAGCCAGATCAACCTCAATGGCTGTAACAATTACCTCTGTCCATTGTACATCTGTTTCTCTCTTTTTCCCCTCTCTCTCTCTCTCTCTCTCTCTCTCTCTGTTGTAACAAGAGTTTCTATATGGGTAAATCAGCCTTTCTCTATGTGTTTAGAAAACTCTGGCAGACTAATCAGAAGCTGTATATAGAGCTAAGTGGAAGCCTCTTGATGAAAGGGGAAAAAAGGGTGCAGAAAGAAAGGTGTTCTTGAAAGCTTTAGGTCAAACTGCTTTGGTGTAAAGTTTTCAGTTTTTTGTTAAGATCACATATGTGGTTTAGTCAATAAAAAGCATGTGTGCTGCACATTCTGATATTTTCTACAAAGCAGCAGGCAATTCAGATTGTCTGGTGTTTTTTAAATACAGAAATGGGGTCCATTATCTTCTTGAGTAAAAGGGAACCTGGTGATCAGAAAGATATTTAAAATCTCACAACAGTCTGGGATCATTTCCTCTTTCTTAAAAAGAAACCTTACAGTTCACATATGGATTATGCATCACATCTATTTTAAGAAGGAAGAGGAATGCTTGTTCTGCAGTTTCAAGAGAATAGCACTTTTCCAAATACAAATATCACTTTCCTTAAAAAGTACTTGAAATTCCCAACTCTTTCAAGTAGGGAAAATATTAGTTGTGAAGAGGCAACTATTTCTTTAGATGATTTGTGAGATTGTATGTATACTTCAGTATTTCAGTCTCCCCCCCCCCCCCCAGCAATGCCTTGGGCTTAGTCACTTTCTCTCTGCATTGATCTGTTTTTTCATTCTGGAAAACATTTTAAATACATAAATTACCAATTTTCCTTTTTTTCTATCCTTGTGGCTTTTCTAAGTGGGAGTCATTTGACAGTAAAGGCTAGGATTTACCATATACTTTTCCCCTGGAAATAAGTTGACTATGAACCAACCTTGCACACTGTTATGTAAAGAAGTTGTTTATTAGTAAGTATTTCAATAAATATCAAGTGCCCAAAGTATCAGAAATTCTGCAGACATATGGTATATACTAGGTAAAACACTTGATATACCTGCCTTGGTGGGGTTTATATTCTGCAGAATAAGACTGACAAACATTTTTAAAATATTGTGAGTGGACCGGGCGTGATGGCTTGAGCCTTTAATCCCGAGAGGCCGAGACCCGGAATCGCTTGAGTCTGTGGTACCTTGGGCAACATGAGTCTGTGGTTTCCTGGGCAACATAGCAAGACCTAGTCTAACAAAAAAATTGTGAGTGACATCTATCAGTATAATGTGTTAGGAAGTGATAATTATTTATAGAAACAAAGGGTGCTTAGTAGAACCATGTATGGGGTATTTGGAAATGTGATTATTGTGGGGGTCAGGAGAGAGAATTTAAAATTGTTAGCAATCTTAAATTCAGTAAGTACTCACTTAACATCATCTATAGGTTCTTGGAAACATCAACTTTAAGTGAAAAGCTATATGATAAAACTAATTTTACTATAGGTTAAGTGATATAAGTGAAAGTTAAGTTCCTATGATATATTTCTGATCATGAAGACATCGCCAAACCTCTAAATAATGACCCAAAACACTTCTGACATTAAGCAATTATTTGTATTCACTTATTCATTCATTTCCAACCAGCCTATTCCAGTTCAGGTCCAGAATTGGTGCTGGAATTCATTCAGTCAGCTCAAAACAGTAGGTGGGAACCAACCCTGGACAGAACATCCTTCTATCATGGTACACACACACAGCCACATTCAGATGGGCATATTTTAGACATGCTATTAAACTAAAGTGCACATTTTTGGGATGTAGGAGAAACCTGGAGTAGACAGAGAAAACCTATACTGACATGGGAGAACATCTCACATTAACAGTGGCCCCAGGATAAATTGATTTCTTTTCCCTTGTCAACTTAGAAATAAATAACATTGAACAACATGGCATTATTTAAGGACCTGTTATAGTGTGGGCTGCATTAAGGGGTAACATTGAACTAAGACTTGAAAGCGGTGAGGGAATTGGCCCCTCAAGTATCTGGAGGAAGAATCCGAGGCAGAGGACAGGTTTGGTGCAAAGGTCAAGTGCAAGGGAGCACAGAGCCAGTTTTAGCATATTTTTATTTTAATCAAAATTAACTCACTGATTTGAAAAATGGAGGCATCAGTAGAATCAGCTGTAGGAATCAGGAAGCTAATGATTAGGGTGGAACTCCATATATGTGAAAATTTAGAGATGAAGTGGTTTGCTCAAGAATAGTGGCAGGAATCAGGGCCCAGCCCCCAGCTATCATTGCTCACCTGTCTAGGATTCTGTCCATATCGACATAGAGTTCAGCTTTGGAGCTTTTGGCTCTCTGTCTCTTTAGTAACAGTGACATTGATTTCTGTAGTCTTCACTTTCATTTTCTTCATGTATTTCTCATGCACAAGACTAATGTGGAAAAGGGGTTATTAAACAATTACTTGACTGTGACCATCTTGCCCCTTTGGGACCTGGGTAGAGCAATGGGAAAAATAGGAGAGAAAGTATGCAAAATAAATCAAAATATTTTAGTTGACATGGGATGGTCTTGAGTTCACAAATTCCTCTTCTATGTCCTGGGAATAATAATAGTACTCCTTTTATAGAGATCTTGAGAATTAAACATGATCATACATGCATACTACTTACCTCAGTGCCCAAATAACTGGTTTACATGGTTTCCTCTCATTATTAGCTATTATTTCTTATTAAAGGATGTGAATGTGATTTACTCCAACATCCAGTGTGACTTTAAGGTGCATGATATCAGGCTATTCTGTTGATATATGTGTCTTGTTTATGCTTTATGGATATCTCAAACTATTCAGCTCTGTTCACTGGATTTTATAATGTTTAAACATTCTTATCAAAATTTACCTGGTTCTGACCACTCCTCTTATGGCCACCAAGTATGATGACAGCCTTGTGGTCTGCACTACCCAGATAACATTACCTTCTCCCAGTTGCTACCCAAAATTAACATCATCTTGATCTTATACAAACTAGTGTGGGAAAAAATATGTCAAGGAGGAAATTATGATCACATTTTTAAGATTTGGAGCAGAAGATAAAATTTTAAGAAGCCAAATCTGAGTATCATTTAATTTTACCCCTTTCTTCCCAGGAATATTCCGATTTTCTAGTAATGAAACCATTTGGATTCTTGTAGATTCTGTTCTAAAACTTAAAGCATGCATTGGCCTTCCTTTTTTCATCTCAAAAGAAAAAGGGCTGACTGTCTTCATGCAAATTAGTCTGCTTTTGTTGAAAAACTTCAGGGGACTCATCTATGAAATGTAGACTGACAATAAGAAATATGGTGCATCTTACTTTCAGCTGCTGTAAAATTGTTTCCCACAGTTTGGAATACTTAAGAAAAAAAAGTGTTTCATTGCAAAGCCAAAACTCCAGCGATGCCTTTGACTGCCTTTAGGGGTGGTGGTGGGAGGGGTGAAGAAACTAGCTGTTCAGTACTACATCATTTGCACATTATTTTTCACATAGCCGGGAAAGTGTAAATGAATGTAGAAAGGTAGAACTGGTGAACTAAATTTAGGCTCAGTAATTATAGACATTGGATTTCTGAGCAGCTTTTTGCTGCTCCTCTGTAATTTTTAACAAAGAAAACACTAACTAGGGGTAGTATAAAAATAATTCTTTAATAACGAGTAAAGATTGTTTTGACAATGTTTAACACTTCAGAAATGTATCTCATTATTCTATTTTAATAGAGGTTTCTTTTCTCTCCCCTACCCCCTAATTCCAGTGACAATTTCAACAAGCACCTTCTTTGACGGCTTGCTGGTGACAGGACTATACACATCTACGAGTATTCAGGCTTCACAGAGTATTGGAGGTTCCAATGCTTTTGGATTTGGTGAGTTATCCTTACACAAGAAGCCAGTAATTGTTGGTATTTTATACAGTGATAGGTCTTTTTGTGTGAACTGTTCTGAAAGTACTAAACTTGCTATTTTATGAAAATAATTCCATGAAATGAATTTTATGAAGTGATTTTTGTATGTTTGCTTGAAGTTGGATCAGCTGAAGTAAGTAAGGAAAATGTGCAGTTCACGAGCTTGGTGTGATAATCCCTTCTTGCACTGTCACTGTTACACTTGGTCCTGTAGGGTTTCGCTATAGACTTCTGTGTTACACTTGGTCCTGTAGGGTTTCGCTATAGACTTCTGTGTTCTATTATTGCATAAATGTGCCCTGAGGACCATGCAATCATTTGGTGATCTGTTTTGTTAAACCATTGCCAAGCTGGGACTAAGTAGACCCTTTATAGCATCAAAATGTAAATTTAAAGTATCCGTTTATGTAAGACATGATATCTCTGACCTTACTAAAAACTAGTAAAACTACAAAGAACTTCCATTTAGGTGAGAATGACAGACTTGAGCTATCAAAGGCAAGGATGTGTTCAATATTTTTTTCCTGGGGTTTTTTATTAAATAAATTGCTTTTACCTGCTTTTGATATATGAAGGGGTACTTCCTCAATGCCAAGTACCAGAAGTTGTTCTGCCCAGGTGACTCACTGATTGATGTCACAGTAATAAATGTCGATGCTGGTTGTTACCCTGCTGGTCCAAGATGAGGCTTACAACCTCAGGGTTTAAAAGAAACTGGAAAGTCATTTAATCATCATGTTAACTTATTTGACATTGAAGTTTTGCCCTGTTGTTAAAAGATCTGTTGATAACTACCTCTTGGGTCTAATTCTCAAGGGAAAAATTCCTTAGTTTGAAAAACTACACTTTTTAAGCCCCACCTTTAGCTCTGCAGTCATGAAAGGTAAGCTTTCAATTACATGTGTAGCATATGACATACTACCTGTTGGATGGCACAGCAAATTTAGCAAATAAAAATGTTAATGATTCTTAAATTTTAATTTAAGATAAATAAATTTCTTAGAACAAGTGTGCAATATTTGAAATCAGGTGTCTTGGACACCACATTAACCCAAGTAAATCAAAACATTGGGAGCAAGTTTGAATGGTGTTAATTTTCAAAGCTCCCTTGAATTTAGGGTTGAGAGCTACTGTGGATCAGTCAAGGACCCAACCTACTTTTCTGGATCATTCAAGGACCCAACAGTATCAGTATTACTGGGGAACTTATGACCTCAGAGTTTTTGGCCTTACTCTGGGTTTAATAGATTAGAAACTCTAGGCTTTGACCCTGTGATCACATTATAATAAACATTCCAGGTGATTCTGATAGATCTCAGGCTCTGAGAATCAGTTGTATACATTAATTAAATGGGAGAGACAGGCATTTATTTTCTGATTTTTTCATTTTGTTTAATTTTTTGAGGTTATGTTGATTTACAGCATTATTTATAGCTTCGGGGTATCTCCTCAGATGCATATTATGGCACCATATCCACCACTAAAGCACCCATAGTCTTTCACCATGGTCCATTGGACCCCTGCCACCTTTTACTCCCCACATATCCCCCTTCCTCTCTAGATGCCCCAGTTCTGCACTCAGACTTCTGAGGTTTGTTTTGGTTTATTTTTGCCTGTTGTTTTGTTTCTTTATATTCCACAAAAGAATAACATTGCCAAGTATTTGTGTTTCTCCGAGATATTATTTAAATAACCATATAAATTTTTGATAGTAGATGTAATTTCTGGGGAAGGGCATGGTGGAAGACCTAGGTCTATTTGGGAGTAAAGTGGGGTGCAGTAAGGAAAGTCCTGAGGTAGAGGTACTAAACTGAGATTTGAAAGATGAGTAGGAATTATAACTGAAATCTGTAGAATGTGTAAATTCTGTGGAATGTGTGGTACATACAGCATGTCTGAAGGAAGTTAACAGTAGATGCAAAGGCCTCAGTTTGGGGACAAGTTGGACATATTATAGAACTGAAAAAAAAAAAAACACTTGGAGTGACTGAACCTGGAATCTAGAGGGAAATGAATAAGGCTGGATACAAAACCAGAGCCAGATCATTCAGAATTTGGAGAAGGGGAAATCATTAAGGGTTTAGAACAGTTTTTCATTTTAAAGAGGGACAACTTGGAGAATGGACTGTAGAGTCAGGATGGGTTGCACCGTAACCATGCCTCTCTACATAAGTCCAGGTTCTAAGGTAACAGGGCATTCAAGAGTAAGCGCAGGTGGGCATGGTCCACAAGAAGTGATAGTATGTAAAGAAATCAGATATTGGGTGATGTAGTCATGCAGACCTGCTTGCCAATCCAGCCCCCAAGCTTCATCACTCATGTCCCTCAGCCAAATTGCTTAATGTCTTTAAGTTTAGTTTCCTTACTTATGCAATGGTGATGAAAGAGGCACTTGTTTCACAGAATATTGAGTAGTCATAAAGATTTACGGAGATGATTTATGTACAACACTTAGCATGTAGGAAACACCCAGTAGAACTACGCATTCAAAATTTACAAGTCTTTATAACCAAAGCTACTTTCCTCAGTTCAGGATTTGTTTATGCCTTCCAGCATCCCTGGAGGTGGGAGGACAAGGCACAGTTCTTGGGCAAAATTAATCTGGAGTTTGTTGATGAAGATGATATAAGAGTTATTTAAATGAAGTTACTGTCATTTGTACTTAGTCTTCTCATCTTCTTATATGTCCATGGGTTGATGGTCTGAAGAACCATTAAATAATTCTTAAGCATTTTATAAACACACTTTGAAAGGACAGATAGAATGTATATATCTAGCACATTATTTCTGATTTTAGCTAGTAAGCAATCTACCTCCCCCAAAAAAACTTTCCTAGAATATCATTAGACATTATTTAACACTCAGACTTCAGGACATCTTCTGTGGTAACTTTGAAAACTGTAAAAAAAACCAAAAAAAAAAAAAAACCAAAAAAAAAAAAAAACCAATAAAACAAACAACAACAACATTCACTTGAATTAGAATTTATTTTAATTAGCTTTAATTACACTTAGTCTTCTCATCATTATCAACCCTTTATCTGTGGGTTGTCTGAAGAGGCTTCTGAACAAAGAGCTCCATTTGATGGCAGTTTAATTTCTGTAACCAAATGCTCAGCTCTTCTACTGGACACTTGACATTTTTACAGGACATGATTTTTATATGAATGAACTGCTCCATGAGATCATTTTAAGTTCCAGTAACACTTCAGTAATTTTCTGTTTATTTATATGAATATTGTTAACCAGAGTTAATCTTTCTAAATATTCTTGAGAAAAAAGCAGAATGTGAAATATCTTTAGATAAATGATCACTTTAGGAATAAAATATAATTGATTTTTTTGGTATTTGATTTAAACTTAACAACATTTCTACAACTGAAGGACACAATGAAAAAGATTTAATTTGGCTAGAGCACAGGTTACAAGTTAGAGGAAAGTAATAGAAGGTAAAATTAAAAGAACAGCTACTTTTTTTGTAGTCTGATAGTTATATTAGGATCAGACTAAAAGAGATCAGAATCAGAATGATTTAGAACAAAAGAATTGCAAAGTCAAGCATATAGTTGAGTCTAAAAAGGTACTTGTGAAAGTTTTTTTTTTTGCCAGTTAATGTTAATTATACCCATTGTATGAAACTTACAACCACTTTGTTCTGAATAGTGAATGTGTAGATGACCAGCCAGAAGAAGACCATAATTATTCTTAAGATACTGTCTGTACAAATGTAATTCCTAACATAACTACAGCCTTTTATGCAAAATTAGAATTCTTTAAAGTGCATGCCTCACTGACCAAAAATAGACACATGCTTAATAGCCAGAAATACATTAAAACAATAGCTATTCCACAGATGACTGTACACGAGCAATGATTTGAAATACCTCATTTTACTTGTCAATACAAGAAAACATGCTGCCCTAGGGAAGTGTGATGTTTAATTATGGATATTTCTTTGTGCATCTTAAAAAATAAATGCTTCCTTCTAGTCTTCAGCATTGAATTCCAGTTCAATCATGTAAATCTTCAAGGCTCATTGTGGTCGCTCAGTGAAGGGCTGTTTGGATATCTTTTCTTATAAAATTGTTCCTTTTCCAGAGACTGAAATGTATTTTACTCAATATTTAGTATTCTGATTCTAAAAGCATTTTACCTAGTCATATCATTTTACAATAAAGATTAAGCTACTAACAAATTTAATACTTTTAATATTATCCTTAAAATATTGTATTAGAATTTTTGAACTTTATGATATGATTTTTTTCAATATAATTTGAATTCTAACTTTGGATGATGATATATTTATAAAACAAACTGTTTAACAAATTGTTTTAGTAAGGATTCAAATTTCAGTAAGTCTTATGTTCATCATTAGTTAATAAAAATGTGCATTTTACCAGTAGATTCAGATTGTATGTTAATGTTTCATTGTCAGAATGCAGATTTGTTACTACTGTTTTATATTTTTATTTTTAGTGAAAATAAGATTTATTAAAACTAACTTTTGGTTATCTCTCAGACTAAAGCTAAGCAGAGCCTTTTTTGACTTTGCCAATTATCACCAGGACCCCTGTATTCATGGACATTAGTAACAGTTAAATCATAGGTGTTCCATCATGTGATCAAGTGTCTGTGCTCCCTCTGTGAAGAGGGAGCAGCTAGCAGCAATTTTCTTAAGTGGAAGTTCAGTACAGTAGTGGTACTTATTAGTATGCTTTTATTAAGCTAAATTACTCAAAATGATCATGTTCAATTTATTCTGTCTCTTTGTTTAAAAGTAAGTGCTTTGTTAGGTAAGCGATCAGTTTTAAACATTCTGAAAGATACAGAGTTGTGACCTTTTATTAGGTATGGTAAATGATGTATAGTTAATAAGAAGACTCCAGGTTAATTAAATGAATTACTCTAGTCAGTGGTTCAAGGAGCATAACTGACAAGAGATGAATTTGCCAATGATTTTCCTACTTATAGGGTATTAGCCTAAGTTTGGTCTTCATTCATTCTATTTGCTGTACCAACATTACCTTCATTAAGAAAGATTATTATCAGTCATACTCCTGCCTGTCTGCAACTATGTGGGTGTTTTTTCAAAAATGTTTTCCTTTTGCGCAGCTGCAGTGCAGCTCCCCTGCTTACCTGTGACTATACAGGTACCTTTCTTTTTCTTGTTTTTCTAGTAAACTTGTCCTTTTAAAATGCAAAATGAAAATGAGTATTATGTAGTTTGTATTAATATATGACTAAAAATTCAGGAATATTTCTCAATTGCCAAGCAAACTAAAAGATAATGCTGATGAACTTATCAGTCAATAAGTTGCTAAAACAAATGGTGAGAGGCATGAACTTTGGGCCAAGTGGTAGAGTTAGTGGAGAAAGACAGCTTATTGCAATGGTTCATTGCAAGATCTGTGGAGTTAGGCTGCTCAGCTTCCATGCCTCGTCCTGCTTCTTGTTAACATGTTTCACACACTGTCCTCCGTGAACTTCCATGTCTGCATTTGTAAAATGGTGATATTAACAATGGAACTTAGTTCACAAAGTTATTGGGTGGATTAAATGAAACAATTTAAGTGCTTAGAATTTTATTACATTTAAAGAATCAGAAGGAAGTGAGAATTCTTTCTTCAAAATAGAAGTTATAATGCCTTGAATGGTTAAAGTAACACACATTTCTTTGCCTGTGGAACCGCAGGCTCAAGTTGCCCGGGGTAACATGGATTCAAGCTATCCCCAGCCTCAGTTTCCCAGGTAGCTGGGATTATAGGTGCGTGCCACCACGCCTAGCTATTTTTTTTGGGACTAGGTCTCCCTAAGTGCCACTGGCAGGACTCGAACCACAATCCCTGGCCCCAGCTGTGGCTTCCCAGGCTGCTGTTTACAGGTATGCGCCACCATGCCCGACCATAACACAAATTTCAGAGAAAAGTTGACTTTAATTTCAAGGTTGGGAACATGCCCTGCCTCTTACCCATTCATTGATAATTCAGAGATGAAATGGACCTTTGGTAGAATGTGGCTCTCAATTTACAGATCTCAAAGGAAGCAAGGCTAAGGAAAGACAAGTGATGACTATTACTCCTGTAATGGTGTAAATGTAATGACTAAAACTAACTGATATAGTGTATTCAGTTTTCAGATATTTTTTTAAATTCAATTCACAGATTATAAAATTTATAATTTTAGAATATACATTTCAGTGATTTCCAGTGTATTCACAAGGTTGTGAAATCAACCCTGCTATTTTCTGAACATTTTCTCACCTCCAAAAGAAGCTCTATGCCATTAGTGGTCACTAACCATTCCCTTCTCTCAGTTCCTGGCAACTGCTAATTTAGTCATTCATCTCTTAATGACAGGGATGTGTTCTGAAAAATGCATCATTAGATGATTTTGTCACTTTACAAATGTTCATAGAGTGTAATTATAGAAAGTTAGTTGGGATAATCTGCTACACACTTGGGTTCTATGGCCTATTGGAGTCACCATCATATGTGTGATCTTTGGTTGATTAAAACATCCTTAGTAACACATGACTATACTTTCTATGTAGGTTTGCCTCTTTTGAAAATTTCATGTAAATGGAAATACAATATGTGGTCTTTTGTGCCTGGATTATTTTACTTTGCATAATGTTTTCACAGTTCATCATTGTTATAGCATGTCAATACTTTCTCTTTTTCATGGTTAAATAATATTCCACTGTACAGGTCTACTGCATTTTGTTTCATGGGTGGATTTTGGGTAGTTCCCAGATTGTTAACAGGATGTAAAAAGGAAGAGTTGGGATAGGTAACCAAATTCCTCAATTACTTATCAGTGGCTCTAAAACCTCTGGAGTTCAAGGTGCTTAACCTGTTCTCTGATTCATATCTGAAAATGGTTAAACTTAAAAATCAAGATGAATCTCTTCTTTATCTTCCTCCCTACTATTCTGAAAATACAGGTCACTGTATTTTATTCTTATATTTTGCCTTCGGTTTAAACCACTAGATAAATAAGTGAAGCTGAATTAATGAATCATTAACACAGCCCAGCTCTTCTCAAGTTGTGTCTAATGCACATGTAAACATTTTGGAGCTCTGGGTAACCATTCTCCACAACAGTTCAGGGGAATGTTGTGAAGAGAGAGGAGACGGTAAGAGAGACAGGACATTGCCTCATGTGCCGTTGCTTCCCAGGTTCTTATTTTAGACTTTCCTCCCACCAAGTTCACATAGCCTTGGATTCTAAGAAATAATAATAAAAATAGCTAATATTTATTGAGCCCTTTTTTGTGCCAGATGTGTAACAGATATTAACTCTTTTGATCCTAACAAAAATCTTAATATAATCATTCTCATTTTGCAGATAAAGAACCTGAGATAAGTAACTTGCCTAAGGTCTTGGGAGGTTACAAAGTCATAATTCAAATCCCTGCTCTATAGCTTCTCATTAAGTAACCCTTAAGGCACAAGACAGGTTGAATTAACTTTTATTACTTCCAAAACATCCTTGCTGGAAAAAGACCCTATCTGTTGTAGCCCTGCTGGTCTCTAACCTCCATGTCCACTCAGCCTTCTTCCATTCCCTTTCCAATAGCTTGTATTAGCATATTTTGAAAGACCATGCGTGCCTTGGTGGTGGGTGTATCATAGTAAAATACATCTGAAGGCATATGATATGATACATCTGAATCATGTACAGTTTTGTAAACCAGTGTTAACCTCAATTTAAAAATAAATAAATAAAAATCTTTATACCTTTTTGTAAAGAAGAGATGACCTGCTCAGCTTCACTCCAATGGCAAGTAAAAAATGTCTAATAAATATTTATTGAATGAATAAACCATTAAAAGTCTGAAGATTCACATGTTAATTTTACTGCAAGATTTGCCATTATTAAAGGTGCAGATGTGCAGCAATATCTAGGTGTGGACATTAGAGTCTACATTTATATATTATGTTCTTTACATTTCATGATATCTCTGAATACATACACATCTATAAATAGATTTAAACATTTGTAAATATTATCATCAGAGATTGTGAGGAAAGTTATGGTCCTGCCTCCTACTTTATCCCTTTCTGTTCTGAAAGTGGCAGGAACCAGTGCTTTCATATAGGAGAGTGATTGATTAAGTGCTTCCAGTGGAATGAAGATGCTAAAGAAACCTTCAAGAGATTGTTCAGTTCAGCCTTAGTGAAGGTCAGTGTCTTACTCTCACATAATAGTGAATTTCTTTTTCACCTCTTCAATCTTTCCAAAAATGGTGATTCCATCATTTCTTGTGAACATATTCTAACCTTATATGAAGTGAAAAGATCAGAGAAAATTTTGTTTTTAGCACCTTTCTCATATAGCTTGTATAATTGAAAATGATAAATGCTTTAAAAAAAGTAAATAAGTCGCTTATTTTAACCACTTTAGGCAAGAAGCACCCTCTGTATAAGATTAATTCATTTCCTAATTCCTCAATAATTCACTTAATTAGCATCAGTTTTCTCTGGACACTCAGAGGAACTAGATAGAAGAATTTAGTCCTCATATGCACCCAGAAACCTTGGAGATACTTGAAAAAAATATCTGTAAATTTTTTTTTTAAGATATCTTGGCAAAGTGTAACCTTAGTTCTGTTACTAAAGACATTATACTACCAGGTAGCAAACAAATAGGGTCAGATCTCTAGGTCACTGTGTGAGGTATTTTCCCATGCATCTGAGTTTTTAAGAACTCTAAAATAGGTCTGTAAATGAGATCTTATCCCTCACTAGATAAAAATACTTTCCTCTCTCTCTTGAAATAATAATTTAAAAATAAACTAGGAATTGTGGGTTTTGCTGATAAAGATACTGTATTTCTAAGAGAGTGACACTTTTCAGAATATGCCAGATTGTTCATTTTAATAGGAGATGCCCATGCTTAAGAGAATAAACTTCAAAGGTCTCCACTGATCACCAGTCATTTTTCTTGTAATATAATTTACTCTTGAGGTTTTCCAGTCCTTTTTTTGGTTTCCAGATAATGATAAATGAGTTCATGTTCCATGTTCACTGTAATTGATTTATACATAGTCTTGGATAAAGTTGGCTAATTTCCTGGCAGTTAAATTTAAGAATAACTTAACATAATTTTACAATGTTATTACATCCTAGAAATGATTTTGATAATTATCTTTAAAATGTTTTTAAAAAGCAGTGAAAATAAATTCTTAGCATTGCCTAGAAAATAGTTCTGAATGCAACATAAGAATTTGAAAATAGATGTAGGAGTCCAGTAAAGGAGCTTCACCAAATGCTGGTTTTGTTTCTACTCTTGTCTTCTGTTCTGTAATTGGTATTCAACCCTCTGAAGCTGAGTTTTGTACATAGCCTTACAGACGTGTAGGCTGCTGTTTGAGGCAAGCACACAATTAAAGTAGTGTTTTCAAGACTATGAATGTCTGAATGGAAAGATATTTGCTAGTGTGGGAGTTGCCATTTTGGAAAACAGAATAGCAAAAATTGTTAATATTTTGGTAAAAGTGCAGACTGAGCTCCCCTCTTGCTTTTCTTCCTGCATGTTTTCATACATCAGAGACATGTTGTTGTTATTACTTAATTATGTTATTCCTGGTTCTTCTGAAAAGTTTTCTCCACATTAACTCTAGAAAATAACAAGTTATAAGTCACATAAATGGAGCTATCAGAAATCATGTTCCAGGAAGTGTTTTGTGTATCCTTAGTTATTTTCTATAAAAAATAATCAATTACTTGTACTATGAAAATATTCTTTTTTACCTTGACTCTTAACCTATATGATCTGATAACATTTCAAACAACAGTAACAAAAATCTGTAATTACTAACAATAACAGAGAAATCTGTGATTACTTAAAAAAAAAAAGACTCATTGGTGTTTGGCTCTCTGTTTCTAGAGAGTGGGACAAATTACCAGATCTAGAATAGTTACAAGATTCATGAAGTTTATTCTTCAAGCTCCTAACCTACCACCCGTTTACCCTTTTGTTTTTTGTTCCACAAGGAGCTGATATCAAGCCCATCTTAGAGTGAATTTTAACATGTGTTAATTGCAGCTTTTCCCTCACTGCTTCTTAGAAACTTAGTATCTCATATGTTAAAAGGTCT
Source organism: Uropsilus gracilis (assembly GCA_004024945.1). NCBI lineage: Eukaryota > Metazoa > Chordata > Mammalia > Eulipotyphla > Talpidae > Uropsilus > Uropsilus gracilis. The sequence continues at coordinate 5,384 of PVHY01002967.1, read as the reverse complement.
TATATGGAAAAAAAAAGAGTATTATAGTATGACATCTTGAAATATACTGGTTAAACAAAGTTAAATAGTATTTAGAATCTCTGATATGTATTCACATAATAGTCATGGTGTTAAAGTAGATAATAAGGCTTTTTAAAATATTTTCATTGTATTTTGCAACCATCACCACTAATTCTAAAACATTTTCATCACCCCCAGAAAGTAGTCTTTTATTGACTAGTGGTTAGTCCCAAATTCCCCTTTTTCCTTCCCCTAGCAACATTGATCTACTTTATGTCTCTGAATTTGTTTATTCTGGATAATTCATATAAATGAGATCATACAATATCTGGACTTTTGTGACTAACTTATTTTTAATTAAAGTTTTCAAGATTCATATTAATGTATATTGAAGAATGAAGTACTATATTCTTATTTATCACTATATAATATTACACTGTGTACGTATTCCATGTTTTATCTGTTGATGGAGATTTGACTTACTTCTGTTTTTGTTATTATGCATGATGCTCCTGTAAAAAATTGTGTGCAAGTTTCTTGTGTGAATATATCTTATACATTCTTTTGGATATATACCTAGGAGTAGAATAACTGGGTCATATGTTCGTTTTGTTTAACTTTTGAGCAACTGCTAAAGGGTTTTCTGTAGCTGCTGTCCACTTCATAGTCCCACTAGCAATGTATATAGTCCAGTTTCTCCATATATTTTGCAAAATTTGCTGGTAGATGTGAAGTAGACTTCAGAGTGATTTGAATTTAATTTCTCTAATGAGTAATAATGTTAAGTAGTTGTTCATGTTTTTGTTGGACATTTATCTGTCTTCTTTGAAGATATGTTTATTAAAAACCTTTGCCTGTTTTTAATTTTGATTATCAGTCTTTATTTTTGAGGTGTAAGTCAATATACTTTACACATGATAACTTTTTAAGAATAGCACTTAGTGAACTTTCTTTTAAATTTTTAACATGAAATACTCCCCCCAAGGAACTGTTTATAGCTTTCTTTTTATAATTTTGCTTGAGATAATTTGGAATATATAAGCTAAATAATAGTTCATTATGACTAAGTTGAGTTTTTTTTTTTTTTTAGTCCCTGGACTGTAAGGATGGTTTAATCTTATAATTTCTAATATATTATTTCTTGTTTCATAAATTTCTGGCAGCAAAATGTTGTAGAGTTTAAAATACGGTTTTTTAAAATTGAGAATATGAACTAATACTTTACCCTAGGTTCTCTAACTTTTATTCAGCCAAAAGAGAGTAATCACTTCTCTAATAGAAAAGTTGCAAAAGCGAAGACCACTCCACTCACTACTAATAAAAATGCATAGTTAAAACTACTGTAAGGTACTAATTATTTGATTTGGCAAAGATGTTTAAAATAATTTATAGTTAATTATGGAAAATGCTAGAAAATAGGTATTTATTATTGCTGACAAGCACATTGGTTTGTCTATCTGGAGATAGCAGATTTTTTTCAATTATAAAGTTTGAGTGAACAGAAAGCAAGTATGAGGATTCATATACAACATTTCTAAAAGTTCCTCTTTCAACATTGTCTCCTTGTTTGAAAAATATCAGGAGACTTTTCCATTACACAGCATTACTTTCATGTCTTAAAGTTTTTCACTCCACATCTGTAAGCTTCTGATATTACTGTACCATTCGATAAATGACTAAAATTGCTTCAGACTCATGAATTATATTGTGATAAGCCAAATGGGCTCCAGGATACTCCCTTCACACCAGAAACACATGCCAGAAACCAAACAGATGGTAAACTAGGCAGAAATGACCCTCGGCATTCTCATTAGAGCAGTTGGAGAAATTTTAATGGGCAGCGGTTTGCCTGGTGCTGTATCTAATACCCTTTGAACTGCTACTTTTTTTTTCCTTGTTACAAGTCAACAACCACTATGTATATTTTAATAGGGATTATCAAACACAATTTGCCCAGAAGATAGATGTACAGCCCTCTAATGCTAATTAGCCAAGTTTAAATAATCACTGAGTTCTGGGATAATTGGAAAGAAACACTGTTTTTCTTGCCAGTGCATAATTGCTAATTAACAGGGAGATAAAATATCAGTGTAGTGGTCATATCTAGAAGCATCTCTTAACAGTTAATTAACTGGTGAGTTGATGCCAAGTGAATGTTGGTTTAGAAAGTTTACAGATTAAATTCTATTTTTAAATAAATAAATAAATAAATAAACAAATAAAATAAATAAACAAACAAACAAATATACACACTATGTAAAGATTATCTCCTTGGGCCAGAGCAGAGCATGGGAGGAGCAAAGACTGTGTGACTTCAGCTTAGCATTACAGTGCTTAGGCGGACAGTCATTATAATTCAAGAATTAATGTTTCTTTGACTCTAAATATTAAACTGCTGGTTGTTACTCTACTACTTATACATTAGACTTGAGGCTTTATTAATTTGCTTTTCCCTTGATCCTAATAATTGCATGGGCTTTCTCAGCCCTAGAATTTTCTCAGGAGATTGAGAAAGCCTCCTCTGTGTTTTCCTGCTTATTAGAGTTAGGATATTAGGACATGGAATGGGTGCTAGAGATTTACAAAGAAGAAATAAAAACCTGATTACTAATTTTCTTTGTTCTTCTTAATCCAGTGGTTACTGTTATCAAAAGTATTTGAAAAAGCATATATTCAGTTATTTTTAAAAGTTAAACATTTTTATTGTTAAAGAGTAACATGCTTTTAAATACAATTTTAGTTTTTTTTATTTGTCAAACATTTAATACATACTGCTTGAAGAGCTAATTATTTTAAATTGCCTTTTTAAGGGGAGCCTATTAACCCCTGATCAAAAATTACAAATTCAGTTTTTTCTTTGCAAATGGATTCTTTTGATTAAAACACTTCTTTGCAAACTCTTTTCTGCAGTGAAGAGTATACAGTGGGTTAAAAAATCTTGTATCTAAAACTTATGTAAATAATTAAATATTAAATTGTTCCAAAGATAAGAAGACAATAGAAATACTTAGTAACACTATGGTGTTATAGATTTTGGTCAAGATGAAGAATATTTCTATTAATTTCTTTTTGAATAAATGAAAGTAAATTTTGTAGAAAGAACATTTTAATCCCTATGCACACACTTCCATTTAATACACTGTGAGTTACAGATTTGTTATCAAAGTAGAATAATGTCATAATCATACCCTTATATTCAGATCTCATTCAGAAGTTACCCATAGCTGAGGATCCTGTCTTCAAAGAATGAAGAAAGATCGACATAGTATAATGGTTTTACTTTATTTTTTGTTCTGATAATGAGAAGTCACATAATGAATTATTAATTGTATACACCCTATAATTTAATGATCCTCAGCCTTTAGGAAATATATACTATTTAATGTTTCAACATGTCCTGAAGAAGACACATAGTTTCATAATGGTTTATTTTTGTTGTTGTTGTTGTGTGGTTGTGTCTTTGTGTATATTTATTTACAAAATAAAGAAATGTAATCTCTGTTAGATTATGGTATTACAAAGTTTCAAAAATCTTTCCTTTAAGAGTTTCTTCTTATACTGTGTGGTTTTAGAGTTCCTTCTAATATGTGTGTATTTATGTTCGTTTATGTATGAGTATTAGATCTTTGGCATCTAAGATGTGATATTGTTCATTTTGATAACTGAATATTCTTGTAGAACAAGATCTTGTAATGCTTTTAAGCTAATGCACAACTATGTCACATTTAGCAATCAATATTCATATTTCAATGTAATTTTGTGCTTCTCTAACTTTTCTCAGTGACAAAGTGGGAGTGATAAGAACTTTTAATTGTGAATATGTTCCTCTAAAGGTGGGAACATTTATAGCTGGAGCTGAACATGAAAAGAAAGAGAAGAGCTTGGGTGCTCACGTTGCTGCCATTCTTTTTTTTTTTTTTTTTTTTTTTTTGAGACTAGGTCTCGCTATTTTTGCCCGTGGAACCGCAGGCTCTTGTTTCCCCGGGGTACCACAAACTCAAGCAATCCCCAGCCTCAGCTTCCCAGGTAGCCACCACACCCAGCTATTTTTTTGGAACTAGGTCTCGCTACAGGCCCAAGGCGGGACTCGAACCGCAATCCCTAGACCCGGCCGCTTCATAGGCTGAAGTTTACAGGCACAAGCCACTGTGCCCGGCCAATTGCTGCCATTCTAACCTTACACATCTGTTTTGAGCAATCTGCTTTTTGTAGCAATTTCAGAGACATCTGACTCACGTCTTGTTGAGTGATAGCATCCCTATCTTCTGCCGTCACGTTGAGTCACCTGTGAACACAGATTTTTTAATCATTATTATTATTTTCAATAGGTCTCACTATGTTGCCCAGGGTTATCTCGAGCCCACAGACTCAAGTGATCCCCAGCCTCAACCTCCCAGGTAACTGGGATTACAGATGCATGCCACCATGCCTCTCTGCACTGTGCTGTTTCTATTTGAAAGATAAAAGCACAGAACCTTATTCAATAACTTAAATATACCCTAAAATATACTTTCAAATAGTTGAGATAGATTACAAATTCCAAAGTACAAAATACCACAAATGAACTCATTCTATATAATTCTTGAAGACACCAGGCTAACCCTAAGCAGAAGTTGGTTATGTTTTATTAAAAAATCACTCAAGCTCTCTAATACATCTCTATAAAACAGAAATAACTCCCCATATGACTGTGTTGAAGAATCATATCTAATCACAGGATAAACTATCTGCCATAGACATGTTCACAATGATTGTTTTCCTCTCTTTGTTTTCATCAATTAAATCTGCTAAGGAATTGCTATGTGCTATCACGTATACCTGCAATATTTCAGTGGTTTGAAACAATAGGACTTGCTCACTCATACATGTATTATTCCGTAGTGAGTTGGCATGGAAGTTTTGTTCCATACATTCATTCAAAGACTGATAGAAGGTTTGCTGTTTTTTGCAAGGTTTCCAGGGCTATCTTGGACATTGATTTCCAGTTTCCTGCATGAGAGGAAACATAGCAAAGATGATATAACTGATTAACTGTCTTGGTCCAGAAATGATACATCACTTCCATGTATATCCATGAATGAAAACCAGTCATCATATAGCTTTGCCCAGATACATTGAGATGGGGAGGTGGGAGAGGTGGGGGAAATACAGCTCAGGATGTTCCTTCCCAGTAACAATTCCATTGTGTGTTAAGAAGCCCATGACTTGGTGGATCATGAGCTGCTTCTTAAACTTTTTACCACTTGCCCCAGCACAATATATTCATTCTTCCCCTTGCTCATTCTGTTCCCTTGGCTTAAAGAAAAGGAGTTGAGAACACAAAAGAAAGTATCCAAAACAGACACAAAAGAAATCCAAAAAATAATAAGAGATTACTATGAACA